>OZ012741.1:393406407-393626407 GCA_963859935.3 Lathyrus sativus
GGAAGATTGGATGCTTAAAGTTGGCTAAAAGTTCCTTTATTGGGCCAAACTATGAGAAGGTGCAATCATGAACACACAAAATTTGGTCAGAAAGTAAAATATGGGAAAAATAGGAAATCAGGTACTAAAATCTTGATAAAATTTCTAAAGGATCCTAAATGGGTTAGGAGTCTATGGTTAAAGTTTCAAGTCCAAAATCAAATCCTAAGTATACTAACCAGAGGCTAAACCAAGATGTATGCTATGGGGGATTCACATGGGGCTAGCTATAAAAATCTGTCTCAAAACCTATTCAAATGGAATCTAAAAAATGCAATAAAATACTACAATATTCTACAATGTGTCAACATCCACCACATAAAATATCAGAGACTAACATGAATTATTGAAAGAGAAATAACATCATAAAGCACATCATGTAATTTCTCAACTATTAAAAACACATTAAAATGGAAAATATGCTATTAATTGGAAAATACACTAAAACTGAAATTAAAAATATGAAAATACTCTAGACAGGTTAAACTAATCACATGATTTATTTCAAGATTTATTGGGATCAATTGCTATTTTTTCTGAATTAAAACTAAACAGGTATCAATTAAAAAATAAAAGAAAAAAAGAAATTAAAAGAACTAAGAGGGAGGGTGCAACTAGTATTATTCTACGTGTAATATTGCATGGGCCTGCGCGAGTAGGGTGTGAGTAGCGAGTACAGCAAGGGCCCAGCCGAGTTTCAAAGTGAAACTCTGCGTTTCACTAAAATGAAAAGGACCATGTGAAAGGCTACACGCGGGGCTCCTTCCTGCCGCATGATGCGAATACAAGTCCACTCACCAGCGTGATCTAACGACCATGATATAATCTGGAAATTGAATACTAAAACGGAGGGAATCACAGCGCGGTGGTTGGGGTGGCGGCCGGAGAAGATTGAGTCATCTTCTCTAGCGAAAGTGAACAGTACCAAAATTCCAAACTCATCAAAACATCAAATTCTTTACACCGTTTTCTTCGTCTCACTTCCTAGATTGCAATTATCATGTTCTTTTTCATTATTATTTACTATCTAGAGAGATATGTGAACTACAACTTGGGAGGCTTTGTCAAAAAGTGTCACGATTGAATACGAAACCTATCTAGAATCCATCTAGGGGTTGCCAAGAAACTAACCGCATTCCAAACTAGTTCTAAAACACCATAAATTATGAGTAATCATGAAGTTTACATACCTCTGAAAAATCTTATGGAACACCTTCAAACAGCCACTAAACCTTCACTTTCTTGGACTAGAATTACTCCATGGATGTTGTAGAAGCTTTGTGGATGCTTGATTTTGCCTAAAACTGGTTAATTCCCAAAAACTGAATTTTCACCTTCCACCACTTTTTTCCAACTGTTTTTCTGTTATTCTTCCTCCAAAAACAGTTATGGCATTTGGGAAATGATCATAGGAATATATGGAATGGGCTTGGATACTTTTGAAGCCCAATAGAAGTTTGTAAAAGTCCAACTCAAAATCCACATTTTTTAGTATGGAGCTTCATGGGAATGGTGAAAACAAAGCTAAACAGCCTGCAAATTGATTCAATATGGTTTCTTATGATGCAAGGGATATGAAGGGCTGAGATTGGTGCCTTGGAAATGAATGGATGGTGGATTTCCATTATGTTGCTTAAAGGTGAAGAAACCATGAAATTGGCATAGCAAATGATTTTAAATTGGATTTCTGATTTTTCCATTGTTCTTAAAACATCAAATGCACTCATAAAATGTACCAACATGACATGAATTGGTTTAAAAACGAATTTATTCAAACTAGCCCTTTTCAAGCTTCCTTTCATGAATTTTTCGCCATACATTTTCCTATCCAAATCATATCAATGATACCTTGAGGGTTGATTGACCAAATAATCCCATTTGGAGAAACTTTAAAGTTGGCAAGATTTTCATTTGAGGTATGCAAAGTGGTGAACTTGACCTGTAAGGAAAATGACCTGTAATCTTACTTTGCAAAAAATACCCCTGACTTGTAACCCTAATAACTTGAGTTCTACCAATCAGATGAAAGACTTCTAGTACTCTTTGGAAATCTAAGATCATGAGAAACAACATTCATGTTGGCCAAGGGTTGAGGAGAAACATCCTTCTAGCTCAAAAATGTCCTGGAAGTTGGTTGACTTTCAAGTACCAAAATCAGATTCATCTGATGGCCTGTAACTTGTCTGCCTCATAACTTGAGTTCTAGAAATCCAATGAGTGACTTCTAATACTCAAATTAAAGGTATTAACATGCTCTACAAGTATCACGTGGATATCAATATGAGATGAAACTTGTATCTTGAGTTATGTGGTCTTGAAGTTAGGCATTGAAATAGGGGATTTTACACTGTCAAGCTTAGAAACCCTAGCTCAATAACTTCTCACACTATTGAATATTGAGGAATTGATCTTGAAATAATATATGACATGTATCAGCACAACATTCCATGATCATATTTTCTTGGAATTGAGTCTTAATCTCCTCAAGACTCACAGTTGACTGAGTGTTGAACAGGCGAAAACCCTAGTTGCACCACCTTTGGCTGTGGCCTCTTGCACTTTGCACAATGACTTAAATAAGCTCCATAATGACTCTCAAGACCTCTTATGAGCTCCCACAATGCTTCACACCCATATCCATGGACTCACAATCATCTGGTGATCTTTTCATGGTCCCCAAGACAGGAGTTGAACCACATACAGCTCTTTGTCTTTTCTGATGGTGATAAGCCCTTGCATAGCTTGAATATAACTCCTTGACTAGGCTTAGAACTTGATAACCTCTTATTGATGAGCACACCCCCTCGATCCCCTGTATATGGATGATGGTATGCAAATGTAGATGCAATGTTATGCTAGGCTAATGCTATGGAACAAAAGCCAGTAAAGAAAAAGAGGTTGGGCAAATTTTGGGGTGCAACACACCAACCAAAAGTTGGAATCACACCTAAAGGACGAAGGCTACCAACCAAAACTTGGAATCACAATTCTGCCAGGGAAAAAACACATTACCAACGGATTGCCAACCAAAGGTTGGGATAACTCCCTCAAACCGAAGATTACCAACCAAGAGTTGGAATAACAAATCTGACAAGTCACAAATTACCAACCAAAAGTTGGGATAACAACTCCACCGGGGAGTAGAGGAAGGACTACGAACCAAAAGTTGGGATAAACATACCACAACCAAAAGGTTACCAACCAAGAGTTGGAATGAAATCCAGGAAAGGCAAACTACCAACCAAAAGTCGGAATAACAAAGCTTTGGACTCAGTTGGGGATTACCAACCAAAAGTTGGGATAACAACTCCGCCAAGCGACAGACTACCAACCAAAAGTTGGGATAACGACTCCGCCGGGGAATAGAAGAGGATTACCAACCAAACGTTGGGATAACGACTTTGCAGGGGATAACATCCAACGAAAAGTTGGGAATCAAGGATACTAACCAAAAGTTAGGACTGCCGGGGCACCAAACAAATCTGACTCCACCAAAGAAGACTATCAACCAAGAGTTGGGACGATCATATAAAATACCAACCAAAGGATGGGATACAAGGCTACTAACTAAAAGTTAGGATCGCCGGAAACGCTGAATGAAGGCGAACTAACCACAACTAAGACTACCAACCAAAAGTTGGAATGACCGACTCCACCGAGGAAAACAAGGATTACCAACCAAAAATTAGAATAACAATCAACCGCCAATGGGTCACCAACCAAAAGTTGGAATAGAGCAAGGACTACCAACCAAGAGTTGGGATAACGACTCTTCAGGGGGAACCAAAGGCTACCAACTAAGAGTTGGGATAACACATCTAAGGATTACCAACCAAAAGTTGGAATAAACAATCACAAGACTTTAGAACACGCTGTGGATTACCAACCAAAAGTTGGGATGACACACCCAGAATAGGCAGGCAACATAATCAACTGACTCAAAACTTTCAAAGAATGCTCTGATAGGAAAAGAGAGGTTTAAACAAATGACTCGGTCGAGAAAAAGACGTTTATACAAATGACTCAGCTGAGGAAAAAGAAGTAAAACCAACAACTTTGTTGGGGAAAATACGTTTAAACAAATGACTCGGCCAGGGAAGAAAACATTTATACAAGCAACTGACCTGGGGATGATGAAGACGTTTATACAAACGACTCCTTTGAAGACAGAGAAGTTAAACAAACAACTCTGTTGAGGAAAAAACGCTTAAACAAATGACTCGGTTGGGGATAATCCCACAAAATGAACCACCTAAAAGATCCACACTGATGGGATAACACGAAAGTCTCCTAAATAAAACACCTTCTGCCGAATAGACAACTGACACCAAAGGTATCAAACCTGGCTTATGCTCCAGATGCATATGTTTAAAATTGGTGTAATGTTCCCTACGAAATGGAAATGCTATGCATTTGGAAGGATGCTATAGAAAATGCAAATGTAAAGGAACCCAACACGGAGGAGTGCTGAAAAGACCCGCAACCAACTCTGCTGTGGAATACACCCTGGATGGCTCTCCTTGAAAAACTTCACCCTGCTGGGGAAACACCAAAACTCCACTCAGTGGAGAATTAAGAATATCGTTGAAAGTTCCACTCTGTTTGTAAAGGAAGTCCGCGCTGCTGGGGACATACAAGTAATGATCCACCCTGCTGGGGATATCAGAGACTTCTACTAGGAACTCCACTCTACAGGTGAATAAATCACGCTCTTCTTAAACAACTGCCCTGAGGACAATGAGAATACCATATGATGGGGAGTGCGTCCCGAAAAGTGATCCTAAAAGATGTCAATGATCATTGGACTTTGCTGGAGATATCAATCTTTTGTTGATGCACATGTCGAGGGAATCAACACTAATCTCTGCCCATGGAAGAAATTCCTGAATACTAATCTTGCTTGGGAGACACCAGAACATCGACTCCGTTGGGGAAGGACGTCAAAGACTATGCCTCTGCCGGAGAGTAACACTGAATTGAAATCCACCCTGCTACTGAGGGAATATCCTTTATCCTTACTCTGCTAAATATGCAGAGCATAAATCGACCCTACCAGGGATTAGCATTTGTTGGGAGACAGAAACTCTGCTCCGCTGGAGATACCCTACACCTTCGCTGGTGACAACACTTCTGATTTCATAACAGGATTCTATGGGGAAGACAAAACCTCTACTGTGGGGGAACAAAAATGTTGGACCGCATTCTATCTGAAATAGTCAACCCTCGAACACTCGCTGGGGAGTACGAGTCAACTTCGGCTGGGAAATACGACTCTAAACTCCTGCTAAGGGAGGAATAATTCACCATGCATTACTGTTAGCACTTCATTGCTGAAGAGAAAAGCTCTACTGGGGAGAGGACCCAGTCATCCTGCATCAAACAAGAAACAATAGGATGCCTCATGTGCAAAATGACTACTTGGGTTACCATTGGTGATACTTATCGTTCAAGCAAATCCATTGCTTTCATTATGCTTTGTACAACCTCATGTTTTCACCTGTAAAGTTTATAAAAAATATCGGACATTTTTGCAAACAAAACAGTAAAAGTAAAAACAATAAATGAAAAGATCTTTGACTGAAATGAATACTTTATTGATGAAAGGCCTATAAATAGGCGAATTACAATTCGGATGCAATTCCTGAAAAGAGGTAATTGCGCAAAAAGCAAAAAGAATATATACAAATGTCGGCAATGTGGAAACAGACAACCACCATATGTCGATTCAGCTATCACATGTATGTCTTCGACGTTTCCCATGTTTCGCCTTCTGAAAAGATTGATTGAACTGATTCCTTTCCTTCGGGATAACCGTGTACCGAATAAGCTCACAGATCAAACACAGATTGCAGTCGTTTGCTTTTAAATCCCTAACTTTTGTCGGGATCGCCCTTTCAGGTTTTCAATCCACCGGGATACCCATTTTTGCCAAACTCGCCTTTTCAAGCTTTCAAATTTGCGGGTTCATTCTTTTTTTCTTTTATCCCTAATTTATGCCCGAACCTATTCTTTTTATGGTTCGCCGGGATGCCCCATTTTTTCCTGGACTTTTCTTTTTCTATCCAGTGGGTCTCTTTTAAGCAAAGTATTTTTTGACTACGTCTGCATTCATAGGGGACGAAAAATCTTCACCATCCATGGTTGATAGTAATAAGGCTCCGCCAGAGAAAATCTTTCTTACCACATATGGAACTTCATAGTTGGCAGTCCATTTGCCCCTGTGATCTGTTTGAGGAGGAAGGATGATTTTCAACACCAAATCACTTGTCTGGAAGCACCAAGGACGCACTTTCTGATCAAAGGCTTTCTTCATCCTACTCTAGTACAACCGACCATGAGCAATGGCTGCCAATCTCTTCTCGTCAATCAAGCTCACCTGATTCAACTTGGTCTGCACCCGTTCAGCTTCATCAAGCTTCATATCGGACAATACCCTCAAAGAAGGAATCTCAAATTCTAATGGTAGGACTACTTCCGTACCATACACCAGTGAGAAATGAGTTGCCCCGGTTGACATACACACTGAAGTACGATAACCGTGTAGAGCAAATATCAATATCACATGGCAATCCTTATAGGTTACAACCATCTTCTGCACAACCTTCTTGATATTCTTGTTAGCTGCCTCAACAACGTCATTCCTCTTCGGACGATATGGAGAAGAGTTGTGATGCTCAATCTTGAAACTCTAGCACAATTCCTTCATCATCTTTTTATTCAAATTTGAACCATTATCAGTAATGATTCTCTCCGAAATTCCATAACGACAAATGATGTCCTTCTTTATGAATCGGGCAACCACCGGTTTCGTGACATTGGAAAAGGAAGTTGCTTCTCTCCACTTCGTAAAGTAATCGATCGCAACCAAAATGAAGCGATGGCCATTGGAAGCAGTCGGCTCAATCTTTCCAATCATATCGATTCCCCACATAACAAAGGGCCAAGGAAATGTTTACACATTCAGAGGAGTCGGTGGCACATGCACCTTATCAGCATAAATCTGGAATTTATGCCATTTTCTAGTGTATTTGAAGCAATCAAATTCCATACTCATCCAATAATACCCAGCTCTCAACAGTTTTCTGGCCATTGCATGTCCGCTGACATGAGTACCGAAAGAAACCTTGTGGACTTCCTCCATCAACGGGTTTGCTTCATGTTTGTCAACACAACACATCAAGACTATTTCAAAGTTTCTCCTGTAGAGCACATCATCCTTGTTCAGATAGAAGTTACTGGTTAACCTCCTTAAAGTCTTCTTATCTTTGCTAGATGCTCCAGATGGGTACTCTTGAGTCTTAAGAAAATGCTCGATATCAAAATACCAAGGCTTTCCATCTGATACCTTCTCAATTGCAAACATAAAAGTGGGTCTATTAAGACCCATGATGGTGATAGCTGGAGCTTCATTCCAGAAATTCACTTTGTACATCGATGATAACGTGGCCAAGGTATCCGCCATGTGATTTTCAGCCCTAGGCACATGATGGGACTCAATTCTATCAAAGAATGGAAACAATCTCCTTGCATAATTCTTGTAAGGCACTAGGTTGTCCTGACAAGTTCCCCACTCTCCTTTGATTTGATTGAAGACTAGCACTGATATAGGGAACCACTGTATCAAGGATCAAAAGTTCACACTAACGAGAAAACCGGGTATGTTGAAGCTCAAAGTTTCCTGCATAACCCTCCCCACTCACATGTATGAACCTATCACTAACAAGGTCTGGCATCCTATACGGTCTTCAGTGTCACAGACTTTCGAGAAACAATGATACTGTTGCACCCCAAAATTTGCCCAACATTTATTCACCTAGCTTTTGTTTCATTTCATTCACATTAGCATTATCATTTGCATTTCATTGACATGTGTGCAGGAGATCAAGAGGTATGATTACAAATTAATAGCTATACAAGACTATGAATCCAGCTAAGAAGGTTATTCAAGTGTTCAAGGGTTGATATCCTTGTCAGAGAAGTTAAAAGACCCTCAGAGATAGTGGTTGAAGCCAAGAGTGTAGGTCTCCTAACTTGAGAGTTGTGGGAAGTCATCAGATGATTCTGAAGCCATGAAGATGGACTTGAGGTCTTGAAAGATCTCATGAGAAGTTTTGAAGATCACTTTGAGGCCTAGACAGGTCATTGTGCAAGATTAAGAAAGCTCAGCCATGATTGGTGCAACTAGGGTTTGATTGGGTCAACCCTAAGTCAACTGAGGATTTGGAGAAGATTGAGACCTAATCCAAGAGCCATGTGATCATGGATTGATACATTGAGATGTTGTAAGGATGATTCCAAGGTTAACTCATCATGATTGAAGAGTTTGAGAAGTTTCAGGCTAGGGTTTCTAAGGCTTGATAGTGTAAAATCCCCTAGTTTGACCCCTATCTTCAAGGCAATGTAGCTCAAGATGTGATTGTCATCTCATCTTACCTCAAACATTATTGTTGTGTAGCATGATCTTAGCTTTAATTTGAGTTCTATAAGTCCTTGATAGGATTTGTAGAACTCAAGTTATGGCTTTGACAAGTTACAAGTCATCTGAGGAATATGAATTTGGAGCTTGAAAGTTATCCAACTTGCATGACACGTTTGCCCTAGAAGGATGAGTCCTATGAACTTTTGGTCAACATGAATTTTGTTCCTTATCCTCTTAGCTTTCTATAGAGTATTAGAAGTCCTTGATATGATTTGTAGAACTCAAGTTATGGCTTTGACAAGTCAAGGGTATTTTGGACATTTGGTGATTATAGGTCATTTGTGATCATCGGCTATTTTCACCAACTTAGAGGCCTCAAATGAAAGTTTGTTCAACTAGAAAGTTGCTCAAAATGAGGTTTTTAACCTTGTCCATGCATCAAGGAGGCATTGAAATGGCTCAAGGAGAGATTTGGTTCAAGAAATTTTGAAAAAGGAAGAATTAAAAGGATTAAATGACCAAAAATTCAAATAATTCATTTTGTGACCAAATGAAGCAAAATAATAGGTCAAATTGATTGGAAAAATGATTTTAGAAACAATGGCAATGTTAGAATTTTTATTTGAGGTCATTTCCATACCATTCCATTTCATTTCTTCATGATGAAGCAACATAATCAAACTCCCACCTTTGGCTTGCAAACAAGGAAACAATCATCACCATTCAATTCCTTAGCTCATGAGGAGTGCAAACCAAGCTTGCTGAGGCCCAAACAGAGGAGATATCACATATGCCATGAATGATATTTGGAGGAGAAATTGAAAATCCAAAATCTCATTTGGATGACTCCAGAAGTTTCTAGATGAGTCTAAACACTTCTATATAAGTCATTGAGTGAGTTCAGTGTTTTTTTTGGAAGAGATTGGTGCTGGAAGCAAAGAGTGAGATTGAAGTTTCACCCTTGCAAATTGAAATCGGTTTTTGAGTTCAAGGAAGAATCAAGCTAAATCAAGGTGTGCAAAGGCTTCAGGAGTGAATTTGGAGTGTGTCTGCATTGTTTTGGAGGTTGAAGTGATCAAGAACACTTTCTGTTACGCGTCTGAAACCAGGTTGGTATACATTGAATTTATGCTTAAACTATAGGGAGATGCTTAGAAATTCATATGTGGTTAGGTTCCCCTATTGACATAGTTGGATTTAGGATCAGAAATTGGTGAATTAGAGACAAAATAAGGTGATGATTAATTTCTGTTGAGGCTGAAATATAGTGATTCTTGGACTGTTAATCAAGATTAGATAGTGCAAATTGATCACCATGAGATGAGGATTGGATTGAGACCTTTAATTTGAAGAATGGTGAGATTCAAGATTGTGATGAATTCTGAAAATGTTATCGTGTTTTGAGTTAGGGAAGGATTTAGATGATTTGGAGTTGAGATTCTTGATCAGCATTGAATTCTAGACAAGATGATGTATAGTTTTGTGAATTTGGTTGACCTGAGAAGAACACCTCACCGGAGAAGACGGTGGCGCCACTGTTCAGGCGAGCAATGGAAGGCCACGATTGATTGTTGAACTCTGAAGAGAGACATTAACATGGAACGCACCGTTTCATTAGTTGAAATGGTTTGGGCTTAGTGTTAAAAGTGATATCCACACACCCCCTTTGGCCCAAATCTTTGAAATGAACCGATGCTCATTGCTATTTGGCACGCATGTTTACCAATTTCCATTTAATTTCTTTTATTTTTCATCATTTCATATGGCTTAGAAAATAATTCATAAAAAATAGGAAATTAACTCAATTAATTCCAAACTTTTTCCCCCTGATTCATGATTGAATCTAGAATTTTGTAGATTAAAAATATTAGGAATTCATGCATTTGTGATTTTATTTGCATTTTTTGAATATTAATTAATATTAAAATCGCCATGGTTGATACCTGGTTTTGTTGAATTTTGTTTGATCATTTGGTGATGATTCTTGACTTGATTTTTTAGGTGTAGCTAGCATAGATATTCATGTCCCCCTAGAAATTTTCTCACATTTTTGTGATGGAATTAGGGCTAGTTTTAAGTAGAAACTTTAGGTGCTCTAGTTTTAGGGGTTTAAGCTTAGTACCTTATGATTTAGGTTTTATTTCTAGGACTTTGTGGATGATTCAACCTCTGGATTTTGTATGGTAGATTCATGAATGAATTAGGTCCCCATAGTTATTTTTGTAGGATTTTACAATTGGTTTTAGTATTTTAGTTAGGATTAACTTTAGTACTAGGTTTTAGGTGATCCTAACTTGCTAACTCAACTAGAATGACTTCTTTGGTTCCCTTAGATTAGGGTTTTGCCTCTCTTGCTATTGGATAGTGTTGAAGACAAGCTTGGGCTACTATGGGATGCTTGAAGAAGCTTGGATGTGAAGATTTCCGTTCTTCTGGTTTGAGTGTTGCTTAGGTGGTAAGATTAGGGTTTGTAAGTAGAGCTTCTAGATAGATTCTCTTCTTTCATAAACATGGAAGGTATTAATCACTTCCATTCCTCCCTATGATGTAAGGTCCCCTTGTAAAGGCCTCATCCCTCCTTTGGTAGGATGTGTGGCTCTTCACAAATTGGTAGAAACTTTGAGGGTTCCTTTCTTTGATGATGGAGTGCTTAGTGGTGACCTTTGGTCTTCACTCTGCTGTCTATTATCCAAACCTTGCTCTTGTCAGATGAATCTTTCTCCCTTGCTAGAGGATGGAGTTCCTTGTTAGAAGATTGAAGATGCTAGAAGTTGGTACTTCCCCTTTGTTTGAAGACTGCCATGGGAGCTGAAGCTTGAAGACCAAGAAGAGCAAGTTGACACTTGTGAAGGGAATCCATTTGAGATCAAATGAAGAGCTAAAGCTTGAAGTTGGAGAACAAGTTGATACTTGTGTGTGAGGTGTTGAAGGCTTGAAGAAGCAAGTTGACACTTTCTATTTAAGGAGAGATCTTTGAAGAACAGTTGAAGACTGAATATTGAACTACTCTCAGAAGATTGCTTTGCTGTGAAGTTGTGGAAGCTGTTGATCTGCTTGTCTGTCTGTTTGCTTTCTGTGCAACTGTATTGGTGTGACTGGTGTGATTTGCTTGATGCATTAGAATAAGTTCATGTTTAGATTGATTTAAGCTAAGAGCATGATTGCATTAGAGGTTGAGTTTCTCCCTCTGCTTGTATTTTTACTGTATGGCTTTGCTTGCGGGTATTCGGTAGAGCCCTGCTCCCTTGCCTATGTGGTTTGTGATTTGCTTGATGGCATTTTATTTCATTTCTTCTGTATGATTACAGTCATTCATATCTGGCTTGAGGTTGAGATGAGCTTGTGGAGGCTGATGCCCCACACACATTTCCTCCCTCACTTGCATTGCATGCATTTTACTATATATCTGTTTACTGTTTAAGCTGATGCTTTATCTGTTTTTGTTTATCATTGACATGATCCCGTAGGAATCTCACTTCCTTTGATAAGGAAGTGATGATTAGAACTTTAGGTTGAAACCTATGCATGACAACTTCTAGGAGTCCCCTGTTTCAAACCTCAACCATAGGATGAATCCTTGGCATGACAACATTAGGACTTGATAGTCTCCCCCTTAGTTGAACCAGCTTGTTCTCTCTTCTCATCTCAAAACAAATTAAAATACAGTAATAAAGGTTAACGGACGTCGTACGTTACGAGCCTTAAGCTATCTGAGAAAGGATTGTTGGAGAGTTTCTTTTCAACAATCTGGATGTTTAGTATGGCACCCTTTGGGTGACATGCGACGCATTCACTCTCAGGTCATAGTCTCTAGTGCGATATTAGTTACAAACAAACATAAAAAACAGTTCTTCCGTAAAAGACAGAAAAAAAACTTCAAACCTTTTTGCCCCGTGGGCCCATAAGTCAAAGGAAGCTTTTCTGAAGAAAAGAGTGTCGTTAACTCCCAGTTCTACTGCGAACGGTAACGCCTAAGTCTCCAAGGGTCGAGCTGTGTACACCAAACTGCTGGAACTGTTTGTTAACCCTACTCGAAAAAACAGATGAATCTGAATTCCCGTAATCCGTATTATCCTGAACTACGTAGGCTCTGATCTCTCATATCTGTTGAGAGTACGTAGGCACAATACTGATGTATTGGCGAGCCACCTTCCCCATCACCCGTAGTTAGCCGAACTACGTTGACTCTGATTTCTCATTCTCTGATGAGAATACGTAGGCATAAAGTGCGATGCTTTGCCGAGTCATTCTATTTTCTTTTTAGACCAGCCTTGATAGGTAGATAGATAAAACCAACCCGTCATATAAACACAACAAGCGTGGATCCCATCGAGTACGATGGACGTGAGGGGTGCTAATACCTTCCTCTTGCATAATCGACTCCCGAACCCAGACAATGGTTGCGACGACCTTGTCTTATACCTTTTTCGTCAGGTTTTTCCGATCGTTTCCTTTCCCGTTCTGAGGGATAAATAACGAAAGGTGGTGACTCTTCTGTTTTTCCGGCACCTTATTTTTGCGGTAGTGACAGATACATTCACCATTTCTGGTTTGGCATCATAGTATAACGAAGCGGCCTCACTTAGCTGACTTCAAAATGATCGGTCCCCAGAGTCGACAATCCCAGATCCAACATCCTCTCAACTGTCCGAAACAGACTGGAAAGGTAGTCATTAAAGAGAATCTCGTCTGTGCGTGAATTTTGTGGGAACTAGTGCCTACCAAATATACAGGTTCACCACTACTTTCCACTTCTAAGGCTATGGTTATACTCAAGCCTGGGTTTTGGCTTATCACACAGTGGAACATTCCCACCCAACAACACAACAACAATGATATATAACGATGCTGGAAAGTAAAATGGAAATGCAGGTAAATTACAACACATATATAAACACCCTAAGATAAACACACAGGCGCTAGGATTGACTCGCATAGGGGATGGTAAGATTCCCCAGCAGAGTCGCCAGCTGTCGCATCGCTGCAAAGAGGGGCCGACAAGGACAGAAGAGTCTCCATCATTCATTTTTATCCCAAAGAGAGGGAAAGGAAACAATCAGAGAAAACCTACGAAAAAGGGGAAAGACAGGTCATCACAACCAAATCTTGGATTCGAGAGTCAGTTACACAAGGGGAAGGTATGACCACCCCTCACGTCCATCGTACTCGACGAGATCCACGCTTGTTATCTATCTAAAGGGTGTTAATCTATCTAAGCTACTGTCAACAGGGACAAAAGAAAAGAAAAGAGACTCGATAGAGCATCGTCGCTCTATGCCTACGTACTCCCTCGTGCAATGGGAAAGTCAGAGTCAACATAGTTCGAAAACCTACGGGTGAAAGGTGGGGAAGGTTGCTCGCCAAGACATCGTCGTCTTGTGCCTACGTATCCTCATCTGGTATGAGAAATCAGAGCAAACATAGTTCGGGCTAACACGACCACTGGTTGGTTCAAGTTGGTTCAACTGTTTTAAACGAGTAGGGTTAAACCTTCGTTCTAGCAGTTAGGTGTATTGCTGCTCGACCATTGGAGACTTAGGCGTTACCTGTTTGCGGTAGAACCAAGAGTTAACAACACTCTTTCTGAAAATTATTTTCAATTAATCCAGAAGGATAAAAAAGTTTGATGTTTCTTTTTTAGTCTTTTATGAAGTGAATTGAATTGTGTTTTCAATTCATGTCGCACTAAAGACTATGACTTAGGAGCGAATGCGTCGCATATCGTCCAAAGGGCATACGCTAAACACTCTAGACAATTGAGAGGAGGCCCCCCAATCATCATTTCCCAAATGCATAAGGCTCGTAGCATATAACATTCATTATCCTTTATTACATGTTTTGAAGAAGTTTTGAGATGAGAAGAGAGAAGACACAACTAAGGGGAACCTAACTCAACCCTAATGTTATCATGCAATGTGCTCCTATGATTGAGATTAAGAGGGCAGAACTATCCTAGTGTTATCATGTTTAGATTGAACACTTAATATCTCTCCTACTCCCCCCTTAAACAAATGGGACTAGGAATCCTAAGGGATCATGGCAAAGAAAACCAAGTAAACACAAGATAAATCAATCACAAGTGAAAAGGAAGAAAGGGATGCAAACATGAAATGCAACACAAAGAAAAGAGGGAGGAAAAAAGTGCGGGGGAGCAGCCACCACAAGCAGATCTCAACCTCTTGAGCACAAACAAAGAAATGCAAAACAAATGAGGAATTCAAGCAAAAAGACTTAAACAAGTCCATGCAAAAAGTGAGATGAAATGGGAGAAGTCACAACTCCTACAACCATCCAAACATCAATCACCAAACCAAAAGGCAAACAAATAAGAAAGAGAATAAGGCCATGATCAAGATGAGGATGGGAGAATAGGCTTGGGTAGAAAGCAAAATAAGAAGAATCTCAACCAAAAGCATCACATTGATCATGCAACAAGAAAGCACAAACAAGTTCTCAAAGTGGCATTTCATTCAAGGAAAACTCAAAGTATAAACAAAGAGTACCAAATCACCTTGAATAAGTTCCAAAGTCCAAGGGACAGAATTGTGAACAAGGGGAGAAGGTTCACAAACCAAAGAAAAAACAAAGCCAAGACAAGTTACAAAGTAGGGCAAGGTAAAGAACCAAAGTTCAAAACACTTTCAACATTCAAATGCAAATGGAAAACCCTAATTAAAAGTATCTTTCAACACAAACAAACCAAATGTGTGACCTATAAAATTGAGACCCGCATCCTAGACATGTCAAGAATGTGAATCAAGAAGCATAGGATGCATACGGGATCCATAAAGGTCATCTCCCAAAAGAACTAGGTCAACTAGTTTATATGAACCTCAATTAGGGTGTAACAACCTGGCTGAAGATATACCTGAAAACGAAGAGGTAACAACCTGGCTTATGTTTCAAATGCATATGTTTGAATATACAAAATGGAAATGCTACGCGTTTCTGAGGATGCTATGCACAAATGCAAAGTGCAACGGAACCAAGTCAGCAAAATAAATGCTGAAGAGACAAGACCAACTCTGCCGGGGAGAGATGGGATATGCCAATTACGATTGGACTTAAGCTAGGAAAAACAAGCCCTGAAAAAGAACTCCTGGGTAACACTGTTCTGACGAGAACACAATCCACTTGGCTAGGAATCAAATTAACTCTTGCTGAGGGAAACACCCTGGATGGCCTTCCACAGTACCATTCTCCTGGGTAACAAACGACCCGGCTGGGGACAGACAACCAATCGTTGGAATCAAAACCAACCCACAGGGGAAATCAACGACCCTGCAGGGGAACCACAAATAACCATTGAGATTAGCCTGCGCTCTGATAGGGAAAGCAGCCCTAAACGGCCTCCTAGAATACCGAAACCTTCTAGGGTATAAAGCCAGTGTCTGGGGATAAACCCACTCCACTGGAGATCCAAATCCACCCTGTCGGGGATGATTCAGTTGGAAATCAACATCAAAATGTATCCCAACTGCTAGGGATGCACCCATAAACTTTCTCAGAAACGATTCTAGCCTGCGGGGAAAAAACCTACTCTGCTGAGGAAGGGTATACTCTGCCGACTTTGTTGGGGAATAAAAGGGTCGCCACCATTCATTATTTATCCCAAAAGAGGGAAAGGAAACAATAAGATAAAACCTAACGAAAAATGGGAAAAGATAGGTCATTGCAACCATATCTCGGTTTCGGGAGTCGGTTACGCAAGGGGAAGGTGTTAGCACCCATCATGTCCGTCGTACTCGATGGGATCCATGCTTTGTTGTCTATCTAAAAGGGTGTTTACTATCTAAGCTACGACTCAAGTAAAAAAGAAAAAGAAAAGAAACTCGATAGAGCATCGCCGCTCTATGCATACGTATTCCCTCGTGCAATGGGAAAGTCAGAATCAACGTAGTTCGGCTAACTATGGGTGAAAGTGGGGAAGGCTACTCGCCAAGACATCACCGTCTTGTGCCTACGTATTCTCATCTGGTATGAGAAATCAAAGCAAATGTAGTTCGGGCTAACAAGAACACCGGTTGGTTCAAAATGTTTTTAGGCCCAAGTAGGGTTAAAACTTAGTTCTAGCAGTTAGGTGTGTGTAGCTCGACCATTGGAGACTTAGGCGTTACCTGTTTGCGGTAGAACCAAGAGTTAACAAGACTCTCCTTATGAAAAAGGTTTTCCAAATTAATCCCAGAGGATAAAAATATTTGATGTTTGTTTTTGTGTTTTTTAGAGGAGAAGTGCATTGATTATTGTTTGTAATTCATGTTGCATTAAAGACTATGACTTAGGAGCGAATGCGTCACATATCGTCCTAAGGACGTACACTAAACACTCTAATCAATTGAGAGGAAGCCCCCAAATCACCATTTCCCAAGTACTTAAGGCTCGTGACGTACATCATTCATTAACCTTTATTAAGTGTTTTAAGAGAATTTGAAGATGAGAAGAGAGAGACACTCTAAAGGGAGACTAAAACTCAACCTAATGTTCTCATGCAAAGTGTACCTATAATTGGGATAAAAGGGAATGCTACCTAATGTTATCATGCATGGGTTCAAGCCTAAGGTATATCATAATCAAACTTGAACAAGGAAGATTAGAGGTCCTAAGGGAACATGTCAAAGAAGAAAGAAGAAGAAGAAGAAGAAGAAGAAAGCATGAAATACGAAAAATGCAAGTATGCAAACATGTAATGCACAATTAAAATGAAAGTAAGGGAGGAAAATAGTATGGGGCAGTAGCCTCCACAAGAACATCTCAACCTCAAGCATGCATATGAGAGATGCAAAGAAGAAGAAAGAAAGAATGCATACAAAAGAAATCAAATAAGCACACAAAAGTGGGATGAAATGGGAGAACAAGTCCAACAACCATTTGCCATCAACCACAATGCCCAAAGGCAAACCAAAAGAAAGGGAAGAAGACATGATCAAATGAGAGAATGAGAGGCAAGGTGAGGACAACAAGGAACTCAAATGGGCAACTCAACCATAAGCCATCTCAAGGATCATGCAAGAACACATCAAAAGAGTCCTCAAAGAATTACCATTTATGATATGCTTCAAGTACCTCCAAAGGAGGGACTAAAGCATCTCAAATTGGACTCTAAAATCATGGGACAGAAGCAAAGATGAGAGGAGAAGGTGCATAAACCAAAGAAGGAAAAGCACAAAGGATAATGCAAGCATAGGCATAGAGAAAGACTTAGGTCTTAAGCACATTCAACACTTGAACTTCAAGTGGAAAGCCTAAAGAAATGCAAATATCAACAAGCAATGAATAAGTTTATCACCTAAAAATGAGCATTCAAATACTTCAACATGTTAGAAGTGTGAATCAACAAGAATTGAGAGCTCAAGGGATCCATAGAAGTCATTTCCAATTTAAACTAGGTCAAGTGCTTGTATGAACCCCCCTTAGAAGTTACTTGACTTGTAAGTTACCTCAAAATAGGAAAAAGGCTCAAATAATCTCAAATAAAATCTCAAATAAACATTAAAATGTTGGCAACCAGAGGCCAAAAGCACAAGGGCAATGTTCCATCAAAGCACCACCAAAATAAATAAATCCCTAAGGTGTACCACTTTGAAATGGAATAATCGAGGGTCAAGCAAAATGACTTAAAAGTCAAACCAAAAATGGTCAAACCAGGGGAAAAAGTGTCCTAAAAAATCATTCAACTCATTATTGAGAAGAGGAATGATTCTCATTCATCGGATCAAAAGAATGGATCAAGAACAAAACTTGAAACCAAAAGAACAATTAAGAACTCCATTAAAAACACCTCCAAAGAATAAATCCCATCTTAATTGAAAAATAATCCAAAAAATAAAATAAAAATTTCCTAAAATCAAATGACATCTCAAAATGTCCTAAAAGTATTTTTGAGGAATTTTTTAATCATTGGAGGTATTTTAAATGAATTAAAATCAAAATAGAATGAAATGAAAAAAAGAAATAAAAAGAAATAAAAAGAAATGAATCAGGCGTGTCAAATAGCAATTATTCATGTTGAAAACACTGGACTAGGCTAAAAAGGCGGTGTGAATAGTGCTCAGAGCCCAGGTGAAGCAGCTAGAAGCGCTCGCTTCTAGCCCTTGAATTCTTATTCACGAATGAATTGGGAAAGCCAACACAAAGATTAGATTCTGACTTCGTAGAGCCGGTGCTGTTGTTGCCTGCGCGTAGGGTGTCCCCAACTCCCGTCCCGGGGCGCTAAGGGGCTTTAGTTTTTGGAACAGACGACAATGTTTTGCTGACGCCTTGAATCAAGCTTTTGTTGCGACATGCTTGTTTTCTCCCCCATTGCTAGTAGGTTGATGGGTCGCACGCCCGGCACACATGTTTTGGCCTTGTCTTTTGTGTCCATAACTAAAAATAGGTGACCTAACGGCCGCCGCCCGACTAAACATACCAATAGTCACCAGATTCATATGGGCTACTGAGGAGTAAGCAATGATCTTCTCACTCAGCAACTATGAAACGCGTCGTTTCATTTATGACCTGGCAGTCCACAAATTCACACCAACCAGTCAAAGCAATCTTAACCGTTGATCAGGCTAAGTCAAAAAGTCCAAGGCACACATGGCAGGCCTAGTCATCAAAACGGACAACAAAACCAGACGATGGAGCTACAGTCTCCGATCGTTTTCTCTTATCATACCACCAGAGTAGCAGGTCCTAGACTCAACCAAATTGGACAAAATCATATACCAAATTGAAGCTCACGCCACGTAGAATCCAAATCCAGGCTTAGTTTTCATTTATCATGCAAGAATAGAGAGATTCGAACGATCAAAGAATCAAGCATCAAACTGAAATTGCCATAAACACAACCCTAACCTATCCAGAATTTACCTACACATGTAGGACTTCATTTTGCAACAATAATGGAGTGAAATGGATGCATATTGAGAGAGAAATATTGATTTGAGGAATACCTAACGGAGTCTCTCTGTTGGAGCTTCTACAGATACTTTGCTTGCTCAAAAAGATACAGATCCACTCAATGAAGATCAAGGAAGAGAATGTTGGCTTTGATTTGAGTTGAAAATACTTCAATCTGGATTTATAATTTCACTTTTGCTCTTTAATTCTCCAACTGTGTTCTCCTTAATTCTCCACAGAAGTGCACGAATGAAGCTTCAAAATTCATCTGAAGTTTTTATATGTTGGATATAGAATGATTTGAAATGCCCAATTTGGAAATTCAAGTTCATGCTCACGTGAAACTGGCACCAATTCCCTTGGAAAATCATTCAAATCATCTGCTGAGAGTGTGTTTTGATCATGTGGATGTAAATTCTCCCTTGATTTGATATAATGATGGAGATTGAATGTGAAACTTCTACTTGAAGTTACTTGCATTTTCACATGTTCTAGCTTGCATAACTCAAATCCAATTTGTGCATTCTCCTTGTTGTGATATTGTGACTCAAAATATGCACAAACATGACATGAAAATGAATTAAAACCAATTCTATTTAATTCATGACTTTAAGTTCAAATTTCCATTGAATTTCTTCACCAATCTTCATATCCATGCCAAATCCATGACAATTTGATGTTCAAGGATGAAATTGATACCATTTTAAGCAACTTTCATGTTGGGAAAAGTTTCATTTGAAGTGCACAAGTGGATGAACAAGACCTATAACGAAAATGACCTATAATCTCACTTTCCCAAAATACCCCTGCCTTGCAAGCTTCATAACTTGAGTTCTACAAATGCGATGAAGAAATTATAAGACTTTTTGGAAAGATAAGATCATGAGAAACAACTTTCATGTTCATAAAAAGTTGAGGAGAAACATGATTCTAGGTTAAAAGTGCTTTGGAAGTTGGTTGACTTTTGTTGACTGAAAATACATTCATTTGAGGATCCATAACTTGTCAGCATCATAACTTGAGTTCTAGAAACCCAATGAATGAGTTCTAGTACTCAAAAGAAATCTAAGAACATGCTCTACAAGTCTCATGTTTATGTGAAAGTGAGATTACACTTGTATATTGAGATATGTGGTCTTGAAGTTAAGCACTAAATAGGAGATTTCACACTGACAAACCTCTGAAACCCTAATTTAGTAACTTCTAACATCTTAGATGCCTCAACACAACTTTACATGACTCCAATGACTTGGAACTAAGTCTTAATCTCCTTCAAATCCTTAGTGGATCTTGCACTAGGCAGATGAAACCCTAGGTATGCAATCCTTTGATTGCAACCTTTTACACATGATGTATCAAATTGCATAAGCTCCACAATGGCTCTCAAAGCACTCAATGAGCTTCACTACATCTCATATCCATATCCATGAACTTGTGATCCTCAAATGATCCTCATTGGCCTCCAAGATAGGAGATAAGCAACATACATCCATTCACTTTCTCAAAGAGCTCTGACCAGCTTCTGATGACTTGATGAACACTCATGCTTGCTTGGAACCCTTGACAAATCTTCTCTTGGTATGCACAACTCTTGATCCCCTGCAAATGAATAATGATATGCAATTCAAACGCTATCACAATGCAATGAAAATATAAGCCAAGTAAGGAAAAGGTTGGGAAAATTTTGGGGTACAACAATAAGCAATAAGGGAAACGACATCAACTTTTGCTTGGGGATCGAGTCAGCCATCAAACCCTAAGGGGATACAAAGTCAAACATATTTGGACTCTGTGAGGAAACAAAAATTTGACTTTGCTCCGCTGCCCGGGAAAGAGTTCTACATCTGCCTGGTGGAAAGAAATCCAATCTTGACTCTCTGGAGAGTAAGTGCATACCTATAATCTGTTGGGGATAAGCACACCCACTTGACCTGCATGGGGGATATCAATCTCGACCCTCTGGGGATGACTTTATTCTACCGAATAAGTCCAACTTGAAATACTGAGGAAAAGGTGCATACAAACAACCAGTTGGGAATAAGTATGCACTCAACCACACACTTACATATCCTTTCCTGTAGAAGCAGACTCTTGCTAGGGACAAGGTGCATTAGGACCGCTGCTGGAGATAAATGAGTCTCAACTAACACCTTCTTTCTGCAGGGGTGGTGATCCTACGAGGGATACACCTCTAAAAAACTTGCCCCAAGGGTAACGACCCTGCACTATGAACAAACAACAGGATATCCTACACAATGGAAACTATCTCGGTCATCATCCGTGACATTGTTCAAATAAATCAAAGTTTTAATGGTTATTGGCAAAGCCTGCAAGTTTATGTATGAAAAGTTTTATTAAAACATCGGGCATTTTTTCGTAAACAAAACAGTAAAGCCAAAGCAAGAACAACAATTTACTGAATAGTATATGCTTTATTGACACATGGCCTGTAAATAGGCAGATTTTACAACAAATGCAACCCCTGAAAAGAGGAAGCTGCGCAAAAATTTACAGAAATGTACAGAAATATACAAAATATCGGCAATATGGAACAGACGAACACTATGTATCGATCCATCTATGACTCGCATGACTTTGATGCTTCTCTGGAGCTTCGTCTTCTGAATAGATTGATTCAGATGAACGGCCCTCAGGTCCTCCCTCAACCCACTATACTCTGAAGATCAGTACGCAGACCGTAGTCATTTGCTTTTCAAAATCCCCAACTTTTTCCTGAATCGCCCTTTCGGGTTTTCAATTCACCGAGATACCCATTTTTGCCAAAGTTGCCTTTTCAGGTTTTCAACTTTGCGGGTTTACATCTTTTCTTTTTATCCCTAACTTTTGCCCGAACCCATTCTTTTTGTGGTTCGCCGGGATGCCCCATTTTTTCCTGGATATTGTTTTTTCTTTCCAGCGGGTCTCTTTAAGAAAAGTATTTTTTAACTGCATCTGCGTTCATAGGGGATGTGAAATCTTCACCATCCATGGTTGATAACAGCAAGGCTCCTCCAGAGAAAACCTTTCGCACAACATATGGACCTTCATAGTTAGGAGTCCATTTTCCCCTGTAATCTGTTTGTGGAGGGAGAATCTTCTTCAACACTAACTCGCCTTCCTGAAAGCTCTGAGGACGCACCTTCTTATCGAAAGCTTTCTTCATTCTACTATGATATAGACGACCATACACAATGGACGCTAACCATTTCTTATCCATCTGGATGAGCTGATTCAATATGTTTGTTACCCATTCTACCTCATCAAGCTTGACGTCGACCATAACTCTCAAAGAAGGAATCTCGACTTCCAATGGTAGGACAGCTTCCATACCATACACCAGCGAGAAAGGAGTTGCCCCAGTTGAAGTACGCATCGTAGTACGATATCCATGTAAAGAAAAAGGCAACATCTCATGCCAATCCTTATAGGTTACAACCATCTTCTGCACTATCTTCTTTATATTCTTGTTGGCCGCTTCAACAACGCCATTCATCTTTGGACGATAGGGAGAAGAATTGCGATGCTCAATCTTGAAACTCTGGTACAGTTCCTTCATCATCTTGTTATTCAAGTTCGAACCATTATCAGTAATGATTCTTTCAGGCACTCTGTAATGACAGATGATGTCCTTCTTGATAAACCGGGCTACAACTTGTTTAGTGACATTCGCATAGGAAGCTGCTTCAACCCACATAGTGAAATAATCAATTGCCACTAAGATGAAGCGATGTCCATTGGATGCGGTTGGCTCGATCTTGCCTATCATGTCAATGCCCCACATGGAAAAGGGCCAAGGAGATGCCATGACGTTCAGAGGATTCAGTGGCACATGAATCTTATCAGCATAAATCTGGCATTTATGGATTTTCTTTGCATACTTGAAGCAATCGGACTCCTTAGTCAACCAATAATACCCTGCTCGTAACAGCTTTCGAGACATGGCATGCCCGCCGCCGTGCGTGCCAAAGGCACCTTCGTCATACAAATGCTTCCTCTATTGCAATACCATGGCTTGAGAAAATTCTGGATATCGTAATACCATGGCTTGCCATCAGAAGCTTCCTCTATTGCAAATACAAATGCTGGCCTATCAAGGCGCGAGATGACTATTCTTGGAGCATCATTCCAGTAGTTCACCTTGTACATTAAGGATAACGTCGCCAGAGCGTATGCCATCTGATTCTCCGCTCTTGGCACGTGATGAAACTTTACCCGGTCAAAGAAAGGAAACAACCTCCTGGCGTAGTTCATATAAGGAATCAGATTAGGATACCGAGTCTCCCACTCTCCTTTAATCTGATTCACAACTAAAGCTGAATCACCATAAATATCAAGATTTTTGATTCTCAAATCAATCTCTTCTTTAATACCCATGATACATGCTTCATACTCAGCTTCGTTGTTGGCGCAGGGAAATGTCAACCTGGCAGTGAATGGTATACGAGAACCATGGGGAGTCATGATGATTTCCCCAATTCCTCTGCCATATGAGTTAACAGCACCGTCAAATATCATTTGCCACTAGGAGCTTTTCTCGGGAGCTTCCTGTTGCACCCCAAAATTTTCCCAACCTTTTTCTTTAATTGGCTTTTGTTTCATTTCATTTTTCTTCTAGCATTTGCATTGCATAACATTGTTCTTTTAACAGTGGATCAAGAGGTTGTGCATAGAAAGAGGAGGTTACCAAATGTTTTGAGCCTAAGCAAGGGGTTTTACTCAAGCATTAGTGGTCAAAGTCTGGTGAAAGAGTTGTTGGATGTTTGTGGAATAGCTCCAAACTTGGAGGCCAGTTGAAAATCATAAGAGGTTTGTGAATTCATGATTTTGGATATCGGATGTTGAGGAAGCTCATTGAAGGCTTTGAGAGCCATGTTGGAGTTTATTCAAGTTGTTGTTGAAGGTGAGAAAATACTTAGAAGGGGGGGGGGATTGAATAAGTATGAAGATAAAAGCTTAGAAGTAAAAACTCAAGGATTTTTATCCTGGTTCGTTGAACTCAACTACTCCAGTCCACCCTATCTAGAGTGATTTGCCTTTCTCAAACAAGGACTTAATCCACTATTTAATCAACTGATTACAATAGTAAGCACTAAGAACAACTGTTCAAAGTCTTCTCAAGAACTACTGATCCTAACTGGATCTTCTTAAGATTCTTTTACAATCAAATGAAATAATAATACAAGTGTTAAAAAATGCTTCTAATAAAGCTTTATCACAACTGTGATTTTTCATTTAAGATGAAGAACAATGAAATAATTCTAGCAAGAATGTATGAGTTGTATGAGATCTTTTTAATGAAATTCTTTTCAAGTGTTTTCGTCCACTGAAGAAGATGAGTGGAGACTTGCTTTTATAGGCACAGTGATCCATGTAGTCTTTCACGTTGAGAACAGTGTACCAAAAAGGTCTGAGCCTTTTTGTCCTCACATCATATGACCTTTCCTAGAAGAAGAATGCACAGAGAAATCCTCTTTGTCTGTGTTCTTGTGTCTAGCGTTAATAAGGAAAGATTCGTTTGGTTATTCCAACGAACATAACTTTGAAATCTTCTTCAACAATTTTCAGCAAGAATCATCAGAGTCTAAATTGGTCAGAGCCTTCTGATGTTCATTAGAGTATGCTGAGTCAGGGTCTTTGCAACAAGTGTGCTTTCATCGTGTAAATGTTCAGAGAAGAGTTTTGAATCAGATCCTCAGTACTGGCAGTGTTAGTACTATCAGATTCTTCTGAATTAACTGTGCTTGAAACTCTTCATACATAATTCCTCATTGCTTCAGATCTTCTGTAGGCAGCGTTCAGAATCTTCTAAGAGATGCTTCTCACGCTTCAGAGTCTTTCATATTTCTTATGTTCAAATCTAATTTGCTTCTGGAGTGATATTTACTTTAACATCTACAGCAAACATTCTCAAGCAAATTTTAGAGTATATAATTCTTTAATACAAAATTTCATAATAGTTATCATCAAAACATAGAGATGTTATTAAGAACCAATATGTGTTCTAACAATCTCCCCCTTTTTGATGATGAAAAAAACATCAGAAATTTTGTTCAATTGAAAATATAATTATAACTCCCCCTGAGATGATGAATCTCCCCCTGAATTGAATACTTAGAAGAAATAGAAACTTCCCATTTTGCATGAGTATTCTTTTCAAGATCAGAGCCTGGTTGTTCCAAAAAAAATATTAAATCTTAACTTGGATGAGTGTTTCAGAATCAGAGCCTGATAGGTTAAATTTGATCTGGGATACTCAGAGTTATTTTTAAAGAATTTGTCAGATATTTCAATTATTCTGAAAAGCTAAGAATTCACGTTAGTTAAGATTGATATGTCTGAAGTTCATTTAGGTAGAGTTTATTTGATCAGTCAGATCCATTTTCTCCCCCTTTTTTGTCATAATCAAAAAGTTAAAAAAACTTAAAAGACAAACAAAAGAAATTACAGAAAAGATAAATTAAGGGAGAAAACACAGAGTTAACCATTCATTTAGATAACAAACAATAAAAGGAAAAACCTGTTCATAACCAGATGATAGAAACAGAACACCAAACAAATAACAAGTGCAAAATAAAAATTCCAGAGCATCAAAAAGACAACTAGGGATGGCGAGAAGCAATCAGGGTTAGAAGATCAGTAATCTTTGCAGTAGATTCTTCTTGCTTAGCCATCCAAGTCTTTATCTCTTCAGTAGTTTCTTCCTGTTTTATCATTAAAGATCTGATTTCTTTAACTTCTTGAACAACATTTGGAATCTCAGTCTTCATTTCAAATGCAGAAGGTGCAGAAGCAGATGCATCAATCTCCATGGCGGATGCAGGAGTAGCTTCTAACATTTCAACATCTTTAGCAGGAGCATCTTCCAGAAGAAGCACTGGGGTTGTGAGAATGCTCAACAGAGTTTGTCTGACCATTTCAGCAAACTTGGCTTTTGCATCATCAGCACAAAGAGTTCTGAGATCAGATGCAGCAAAGTTGAACTGTGAGATGAATTTGTCCCATGAAGCTTCAGATTCAGTAGGATCCACACTAGTCATGCACGCTTTCTCTACAGAAGCAATTCCCTGATGCATTTCCTTCTTGAAATCCTTAAACACCATAGAAACATCTGTCCTTGGTTTAGGGTTCAGAAAGTCTTCTATGGAAACTTGTTGTGATAGTTCAGGAGGTGAGTGATCAGATGATGGTTGTTCAGATTGAGGTTGTATGGATGGTGGTTGTTCAGATGGTTGTGGTAGAAAATCTGTGAAGTTAAATTTTGAATTCAGAGGGTGTTCAGAAGTAGGTAGGTCAGATGGTAGTGGTTTAAAAATATTAGGAATACGTAAGCTAGTTGGTGAGGGGACTTCAGAGTCATCAGAATCAGATGGTTCAGTTGAATGACATGAAGTGGAAGATAGGACATACATGGTTGTAATGGGTTGCACATCCATAATGTCTTTAGATTGATTTTATGGTTCAGAAGATGGTTGTTGTTGTGATTCAGATTTATGAGGAGTTTGTTGAGGTTCAGATGATGGAATTGTTGATTCTTGTGGATTTTGTGTAGGTTCTGCAGTTTTGGTTATTTGTGGTTCAGATGGGGAAATTTTTGGTTTAGATATTGATTGTTGTTTTGGTTGTTGTTCTTCTGGTTGGTTTTCATGTTCTTGTTCTGGTTGTTGTGGAGTAGATATAACTGGTGGTGTTTGGAGTGGTTCTGTTTGTTTGAGAAGGTAGTGATTCAGATGAGGGAATGTCAGATGATGGTTGTGGTGCAGATGCTGTTTGAGTGGATGCTGGAGGTGTAGGAGAAATAGGATTAACAAAAGCATTTGGTGTCTGTGATTCAGAAACCTTTTGAACATCAGGTGAATCAGATGTATTTGGTTTGGATGGTTGTTCAGAGGGTTTAGATGGATCAGATGATTTAGTTGGTTTAGAAGATTGAGATGGAGCAGGAATAGTTTGATTTTGAGTGGGAGAAGGTTTGGGAATAGAATAAAATGTTGATTCATTCATAAAAATCTTACCAAAGGAAGATACAGAAGATTTAGTACCCTCAGTCTTTGTGCGCTTGACAGGATCAGAGGGAACTTCTCCAGAAGCTTTTCTCTTGATCTGCTTTTGTGGCTTGTCATCAACTTTTGGCTTCTTCTGAGCAACAACTTCTTCTGCCTCTGATTGATTTCTCTTTCTCATGTTCTCAGTATACACATCTAGCATTGGTTCTCTTGCTCTTTTCAGAATATCTGCAGGAATGGGCGTACCATCTACTTTGCATGAACCAATATATCTCACAATGATATCTCTTGGTTCTTCAGCACCAAACAGTGGAAAATTATCAACCGAAATTCTCTTCTGACTAATTTCAGAAATATTCAACTTCTTGGGTGCAGCTGTGAGTTCCTCTACAATTTTTAGTCTCTGAAGACTCTTTGAATTTAGAGGTTTTCCAACAATGGATTCAAGTTCATCCTTTACTCCAGCTTTATACAGAGCAGTCACCAGACCATTCTCTGTCAGAATGTCTGAAATCAATCTTCCAAAGGTAATCCATGTCTTGATCTTCTGTCCCTTATCTTTTACTGATTCTCTTGAAGCATTTATATGGTTCCACAGATGCATAAAGAGAATGTAAGGAAGATCTACCTTGATACTCTGACTTAAACAATACATGAAGTAGAGTTGTTCATTGTTCACATAATCTGAAGAATTGGTAGATTTTCTGTGATGGATGCAACCCAGAAAAATCTTTGCCCAGATTTTGTAGTAAGGCTTCAGATCCTTAAATTTATTAGAGGCCTGTCCAGAAGTGATGACTTCCTCATAAACTTCCTCCATGTCCACATGCCCAGCTGGCAGATGACATACCCCATCAGTCTCCTCATACCCTATGAGTTTCCTGATGAGATCTTCAGTTATTATGATCTCCTTTCCCAGAACAGAAGATAAAATGAATTTTGGATAAACAGAAGCATGTATCCAGAATTCTTTCACCAGATGAGGGTAAAATGGTCCAAATAATCTGTGAAAATATTTTACCCAGCCTTGTGCATCAATTATTGAACGAAATTCAAACCCATTTTCAGCTAACGAATCAAATTCCACCATTGATTCACAGAGAACTTCAAGTTTGTCAACAGTAGTTAACAGAGTCCTTTTAGGTACAGTGAACGGAGTTACACCCATATTTGCAGAAGTAACTGCATCCATGGTTGATTGAAACTGAGCTGCTGTAGAAGATGATGTTGCCATTGAATTTGGACGAAGGTTTAGGGTTTTTGTGAAGAGAGAATAAAAGACAGAAATGCATAAACTTGTTTGTGATGTGAAAAGTGTGAAATTTGTGTGACATGTGGTATATATAGAAAATACTTAAGGCACTCAAACAGACATACAAAGCACGTTTTCACATAGCATTTAATGACAAATTAATGAAAGAGAATAAAAATCATATCAAGCATTAATTGATTCTGACAAATTGGGGGGAAAATCAAGTTTTTCACTATTCAAACCAAACCTCAAATGTCTCTTCAGTAGTGTACACGCCATCTTTTCAAATTCAGAGTGACACGTGTTTGCTTGCATGTGCTTCTGAATTCTCTTGAGAAATGAAACGTTAGCCAACGTTCAGATCCTCTAAGATTGGTTTGTTCAAATGCACACAAATAAATCAAATAAATAACAGATGAGATACTTCAGAGTTATAAACATTTTACATCTGAAAAATTTGCTTCTGATAAATATTATTCTGGATAAAATTCCATACCAATATTTTTCAGAATAAATTTGAACCTATCTTCAGCAAGGGGTTTTGTAAAAATATCTGCCCATTGATGATCTGTATCAACAAAGGCTAAGTTTATAATTCCCTTCTGAACATAGTCTCTGATGAAATGATGTTTAATTTCTATATGTTTTTCCTTAGAGTGTAAAATGGGGTTTTTAGACAAACATATAGCAGAAGTATTATCACAGAATATAGAAATGTTACTTTCAAATATCTGATAGTTTTCTAGCTAACTTTTCATCCAGAGCATCTGCGTGCTACATCCAGCAACAACAATATATTCTGCCTCTGTAGTTGATAGTGCAATTGTGGGTTGCTTCTTACTGTACCAAGAGATTAGATTTCTTCCTAGAAATTGACAACTTCTAGAAGTACTTTTTCTTTCCACTCTGTCTCCAGCGTAATCAGCATCACAGAATCCAACTAATTTGAAATCATGAGATTTTCTGTAACACAAACCCACATTAGAAGTACCTTTCAGATACCTTAGAATCCTCTTAACAGCTGTTAAGTGTGATTCTCTAGGATCTGATTGGAATCTTGCACACAAGCATACACTAAACAAAATGTCAGGTCTAGAAGCAGTTAAGTAGAGAAGAGATCCTATCATACCTCTGTAGAGTTTCTGATCTACTTTCTTACTTACCTCTTCCTTGCCTAGTGTACTAGTTGGATGCATGGGAGTCTTTGCCATCTTACTATCAGTCATGTTAAATTTCTTCAGAAGTTCTTTAACATATTTGGTCTGATGAATGTAAGTGCACTCTGGAGTTTGGTTGACTTGAATTCCCAGAAAGAATCTCAATTCTCCCGTCATGCTCATTTCAAATTCTACCTGCATACATTGAGCAAACTCCTTTCCCAACATAGTATTGGTAGATCCAAATGTAATACCATCCACATATATTTGACAAATTAGAAGATCTTTCTTAAATGTTTTACAAAAGAGTGTTGTGTCCACTTTTCCTCTGATGAAATTTTTCTCCAGAAGAAAATTGCTTAACCTCTCATACCAAGCTCTGGGAGCTTGTTTTAAACCATAAAGAGATTTCTTTAGTTTAAAAACATGTTCTGGAAATTTTTCACTCTCAAAACCAGGAGGCTGGTGAACATAAACTTCTTCTTCTATAATACCATTTAGAAAGGCACTTTTAACATCCATCTGATATAGAGTGATGTTATATTGTGCAGCAAAAGAAATGAGTAAATGAATAGACTCTAACCTTGCAACAGGAGCATAAGTTTCTGTATGATCAATTCCTTCTTGCTGGCTGTAACCTTGAGCAACTAGCCTTGCCTTATTTCTTTCAACTTCTCCTTTCTCATTAAGCTTGTTTCTGAAGACCCATTTAGTTCCAATTATGTTGAATCCTTTTGGTCTTGGAACTAAATCCCACACATCATTTCTTGTGAATTGATTTAGCTCTTCTTGCATGGCAATAGTCCAGTCATTGTCTTGCAGAGCTTCATCCACAAAAGTTGGTTCAATTACTGACACCAACCCAAATAATGATGCTTTAGAAGATCTGAGGAAGGATCTTGTTCTAATGGGGTCATCCTTCTTTCCAATGATCATATCCTCTGGATGAGAGGCTTTGATTCTGGAAGATGATCCTCTAATAGTTGATTCTTCAGAAATATTTAAGTTGTTCATCTGAGAAGTTAAAGGAATTGCATCTGGCGTTGCTTCAGGTTCCTTCACTTGAGCTTTGTCTGCCTCTAAGCCTTCAGAGTCTGTGAGAATTACTTCTCTATCTGCAGAACTTTCAAACTGCTTTGGCTTTTCAATGCCAAGCTTATCATCAAATCTAACATGAATAGATTCTTCCACAATCTGTGTTTCAGTATTGTATACTCTGTAGCCTTTAGAGCGTTCAGAATACCCAAGCATGAAACACTTCTGTGCTTTAGAATCAAACGTGTTCAGATTCTCTTTAGTATTCATTATATAGAAAATACATCCAAAAGGATGGAAATATGAAATGTTGGGCTTTCTGTTCCTCCACAATTCATAGGGAGTCTTTTCTAGAAGAGGTCTTACAGACACTCTATTCTGAATGTAACAGGTTGTGTTGATTGCTTCTGCCCAAAAGTGCTTTGCCAGATTAGTCTCATTGGTCATGGTTCTGGCCATTTCTTGTAGAGTTTTATTTTTCCTCTCTACAACCCCATTCTGTTGTGGAGTTCTAGGACAGGAAAAATCATGAGCAATGCCATTTTCATTAAAATATTTTTCAAAATATTTGTTTTCAAATTCACCACCATGATCACTTCTGACTTTTATAATTTTAAAGTCTTTTTCATTCTGGACTTATTTGCAGAAGTCAAGGAACACAAAATGTGACTCATCCTTGTGTTTTAGGAACTTTACCCAAGTCCATCTGCTGTAGTCATCAACAATGACTAATCCATACTTCTTGCCTTTGATGGATGCAGTTTTCACTGGTCCAAACAGATCAATGTGAAGTAATTCTAATGGTCTTGAGGTTGAAACAACATTTTTAGATTTAAAAGAAGATTTTGAAAACTTTCCCTTTTGACATGCTTCACAAAGAGCATCTGAGTTGAACTTCAACTTAGGAAGCCTCTGACCAGATTGAGTTTATTAATCTGAGATATACGTCTCATATTAATATGCCCCAATCTTCTGTGCCAGACCCATTGCTCATCATTAACAGACAAGAGGCATTTAACATTTTGAACTTTAAGTTCTGAAAGATTTATTTTGTAAATGTTATTCTTCCTCTTTCCATTGAATAGGATTGAGCCATCCTTCTAATTAACAACTTTACAACATTGTTGATTAAAAATTATATCATAACCATTGTCACTTAATTGACTTATGGACAATAGATTATGCTTTAATCCTTCTACAAGGAGAACATTAGATATAGAGGGAAGATTACCATTACCAATAGTACCAGAGCTAATGATCCTGCCCTTCTGATTCCCTCCAAACTTCACTTCTCCTCCAGATTTAAGCTCCAGGCTTTGGAACATAAACCTTTCTCCCTTCATGTGACGTGAGCAGCTAGATTCCAGGTACCATGACCGGCGTCTTGACTTTTCTGCTAAAAACATCTGCACAGGGATAATCTTATCCTTAGGTACCTATATCTTTTTGGGTCCTTTTTGGTTAGTTGCCTTGAAAGTTGGTCTGAACTTCTGTCTTTTTACAACAGTGTTGTTCTGACTTACTTTTGGCTTAAACACGGGAACGTTCTGATCAGAACTTGTGTGTTTAATGTCATTCAGATGACCAAACTTGAAATGAGAGTACAAGGGAGTTTTCTTGATAACAAGTTTATCAACAGGCATTGGATTTAAATCCTTTCCAGAAGAGGATTCATATCCAATTCCTTTCCTGTTATTTCTGCTAACCCCATAGATCATAGAAGCCATCTTGCTTCTGTCTATGCTTTTAACAAGAAATTTATGAAAGCTAAAGTCATATTCTTCTAAAATATTTTTGCATTTAGACTTACTTTCAGATTCAGAATTTTGTTGAGTTATTTCAAAATTAGCTTTTATTTTTAAATTGTTTTCTTTTAACAAATTATTCTCAGAGCCAAGATTGCACTTAAGCTTCTTGCATTTGAGCTTAATCTGATTATAATTTTTCAAGACTTCAGATAAGACATTAATAAGCTCTTCCCTAGTGAGATCAGAAAGTACCTCTTCTGAGTTAGATTCAGAATCAGACTCAGATCCAGATGATTCTTCATTCTGATCTTCTATGCCAGCCATCAGAGCCATGTTGGCGTATTCATCTTCAGATTCTGATGAGGATCCGGATTCATCAGAGTCATCCCAAGTTGCCATTAGAACCTTCCTTTTTTTTTATCAAACTTTCTTTTTGGCTTTTCTTTAAGAGGCTTTGGACATTCACTCTTGTAATGGCCAGGTTGTTTGCATTCAAAGAAGACAACTTCCTTCTTCCCAGATCTTTTTGGTCCAGAGGACTCCTTGCGTTGATCTGGTCTTTTGAAGTTCTTGAACTTCCTTTGCTTGTGCTTCCAGAGTCTGTTGATTCTTCTGGACAGCAAAGATAGTTCATCTTCTTCTTCAGAAGAAGATTCTTCAGAGCTTTCCTCTAACACCTGCAAAGCTTTTACAGATTTGTTAGATTTTAAGGCAATAAACTTACCTTTCTTTTGAGGCTCATCTTCCTCAAGTTCAATTTCATGACTCCTTAGAGAGATGATTAGCTCCTCCAGAGTGATCTTGTTCAGATCCTTGGCAAGCTTCAGAGCAGTGACCATAGGTCTCCATCTGATAGGCAAGCTTCTGATGATCTTCTTCACATGATCAGCAGTTGAGTAGCCTTTGTCCAGAACTTTTAGACCAGCTGTAAGAATCTGGAATCTAGAGAATATATTTTCTATGGATTCAGATTCTTCCATCTTGAACGCTTCATACTTTTGTATTAACGCCAGAGCCTTGGTTTCTTTTACTTGAAGGTTTCCTTCATGATTCATCTTCAAGGACTCAAACATGTCAAATGCAGTTTCTCTATTTGTGATCTTTTCATACTCAGTGTGAGATATTGCATTTAACAGTATTGTTCTGGCCTTGTGATGATTTCTAAATTCCTTCTTTTGGGCTTTTGTCATAAATTTTCTATCTATTTTCTTGCCATTCCCATCAATGGGATGAACATACCCATCTGTGACCAAGTCCCATAAATCAGCATCATAACCAAGGAAGAAACTTTCAATCCTGTCCTTCCAATAATCAAATTTCTCCCCATCAAACATAGGGGGTTTAGTGCTGATTATGTCCCTTTCTTCATATTTGTTGTTAATGTTAGATGTTGAGTATAAGCCATAGTAATAACCAAATATATATCAAAGTTTTTCTCAGTGGATCTTTTCTGTCACTGTGAAGTGGTAGCACACACAGAACCGGAGCTCTGATGCCAACTGAAGGTGAGAAAATACATAGAAGGGGGGGTTGAATAAGTATGAAGATAAAAGCTTAGAAGTAAAAACACAAGGATTTTTATCCTGGTTCGTTGAACTCAACTACTCCAGTCCACCCTATCTAGAGTGATTTTCCTTTCTCAAACAAGGACTTAATCCACTATTTAATCAACTGACTACAATAGTAAGCACTAAGAACAACTATTCAAAGTCTTCTCGAGAACTACTGATCCTAACTAGATCTTCTTAAGGTTCTTTTACAATCAAATGAAATAATAATACAAGTGTTAAAAAATGCTTCTAATAAAGCTTTATCACAATTGTGATTTTTCACTTAAGATGAAGAACAATGAAATAATTCTAGCAAGAATGTATGAGTTGTATGAGAGCTTTTTAATGAAATTCTTTTCAAGTGTTTTCGTCCACTGAAGAAGATGAGTGGAGACTTGCTTTTATAGGCACAGTGATCCATGAAGTATTTCACGTTGAGAACAGTGTACCAAAAAGGTATGAGCCTTTTTGTCCTCACATCATATGACCTTTCCTAGAAGAAGAATGCACAGAGAAATCCTTTTTGTCTGTGTTCTTGTGTCTAGCATTAATAAGGAAAGAGTCGTTTGGTTATTCCAACAGACATAACTTTGAAATCTTCTTCAACAATTTTCAGCAAGAATCATCAGAGTCTAAATTGGTCAGAGCCTTCTGATGCTCATCAGAGTTTGCTGAATCAGAGTCTTTGCAGCAAGTGTACTTTCAGCGTGTAAATGTTTAGAGCAGAGTTTTGAATCAGATCCTTAGTACTGGCATCGTTAGTACTATCAGATTCTTCTGAATTAACTGTGCTTGAAACTCTTCATACAGAATTCCTCATTGCTTCAGATTCTTCTGTAGGCAGCATTCAGAATCTTCTAAGAGATGCTTCTGACGCTTCAGAGTCTTGCATATTTCTTATGTTCAGATCTAATTTTCTTCTGAAGTGATATTTACTTTAACATCTGCAGCAAACATTCTCAAGCAAATTTTAGAGTATATAATTCTTTAATACAAAATTTCATAATTGTTATCATCAAAACATAGAGATATTATTAAGAACCAATCTATGTTCTAACAGTTGTGTCATGTGTAAGAGGCCACAGTTAAAGGTGTAGCAGTTAGGGTTTTCATCTGGTCAACCCTCAGTCAACTGTGAAATTGAAGGAGATTAAGACTTAACTCCAAGTCTTTGTGATCATGGAATATTGTGTTGAGATGTCTAATATATCATTTCAATATTAAATCAAGAATAATCAAGAGTGTGAGAAGTTTCTAAATTAGGGTTCTCAGAGTAAAATCCCTTGTTTAGTGCCTAACTTTAAGACCACATATCTCAAGATACAAGTCTCATCTCATCTTGACCCCAACAGGAAACTTGTAGAGCATCTTTCTAGCTTTCTTTTGAGTACTATAAGTCTTTCATCTGATATCTAGAACTCAAGTTATGATGCTGACAAGTTACAGGTCCTCAGATGAATGTGATTTTGGTCAACAAAAGTCAACCAACTTCCATGCCACTTTTGACCTAGAAGGATGTTTCTCCTCACTTTGACCCAAAAATGAAAATTTTCCCTCATGATCTTAGCTTTCCAAAGAGTACTGGAAGTCCTTAATCTCATTTGTAGAATTCAAGTTATGAAGCTTGCAAGGAAGCGGTATTTTGGGAAAGTAAGATTACAGGTCATTTTCATTATAGGTCCATTTCACTATCTTGCACACTTCAAATGAAACATTTCTCAACATGGAACTTGATCCAAATGGTCCTAATTTCATCACCAAACAATCTCATTTCATGATTGAAGCTTGGATTGGAAAATTGATGTGAGACTTCTTCATGAAGAAAGCTTAAAAGGGGGAAATGGCAATTATTTGATTTTGAACCAAAACAAGTCATGTTTATGCATATTTTGAGTGCCAAAGATATAAGGAACAAGATGCAAGTATTTGATTTTAGTTTTGGTTCCATTTTCATGAGTAGTTCAATGGCAACTTTGATTGGAAAATTGACAACCCAATTTCAACCATGTGATCAAACCAAGAGCTGAATCTCATCCACATGATCAAATTAAGTTCCCAACAATGATTTTGAATGAAAACCAAGGCATTTTGCAGCGGTTTGGCTCATGAAAATGAAGCTTAAAACACAAGGAAAATTGAATTTTGATTGGGCTTTTAAGGACTGCAATTGGGCTCCAAAGTGATCAGTATCCATCATATATAACTTCAGGATCATGAACAAATCATCAGAATGAATTTTGGATGACAATTGAGAGAGAAAGCGGTTAGAGAAAGTGAGAGAAAAGTTAAATTTGAATTTGGAGATTCATCAAGATTCAAGGCAAATCAAGCGCATCTAAAGCTTCAGGGAGGATTGTGGAGTGATTCTGGTTTATTTCCAGCAAGTTTCATCAAGGTTTGAAGGCTCAGTGGAAGCTCTCCACTAGGTAACCTTCAATTCAACTTTTCTCTCTGTTTGTGATCCAATTGAATGCCATTTTTGCATGATAACGACCTAGGAACTGTGTAAATTAATTCTAACTAAATTTGACTGGCATTGGTGATGATTTGTGATTTGAGCTCCAAACTGTTTGTATTCGATTTAGCTTGTACATGGATTGAAAATTAAAATGAACCTTGGATTTGAGACGTATGAAGCATGAGGAATCGATTGGTTTAAGAAATTTTGTGTTTCATGAACTTTTTTGAGTTGTCACTGTTCATCGTGGCCGGAGAAGATGACCGGAGGGAATCCGGCCACCGTCTAGTTTTCCCTCTTATTTTTCATGTTTAAATGAAGAAGATGATGTGTGGCTTGATTGTGTTCGTTAGATCCATGCTGATTAGTTGACTAAGGCCAGATCTGATGGTTATAATTTGATTTCATTTTGTGCTGGGAATTTGGTGGTCACATGGCATGTCCTTGGCCTTTGATTTGTATGACTTAGGTTTCTTTGTATGGTTGAGATCTTGTTGACTGGACTTTAAGTGAAACAGTGTGTTTCACTAGCTTGTATTCCAGCCCTTAGATCATTTGACTGGTCTTGGATCTTGTGGCTGTGATTTATTTGGTTTTTGTTTTTTATTTGGATTATACGCGTGTCATGCCTTGGACCGTGGATTGTTTGACTGGTATTTGTTTTGGATGGTTGAGATCTGATCCTCGTTGGTTGACTGAGTTTTGTGTGGACTGGGCCTTTCTTTCTATTTGCACCCTATCCCTGTGAGGCCCATGAGTTTACACGTATTTTATTTACTTTCTGCACCCTTTGTTTTTTTATTTTACTTTCTTATTTTCTTATTTTCCTATCCCTGTGAGGCCCATGAGTTTACATGTTTAGAATTAATTCATTAAAAATACTTCTCCAATTAATAAAATTAATCAAAAATATTTTTTGGACCATTTGGAATGTCTTTTATTTTTTATAATTTTTATTTTATTTCTTTGGATTATTTTTCATTTAAAAAAGGAATTATTAATTGGAGGTGTATTGTTTGGATTAATTTTTGACATTGCTTGGTTTTTAATTTGTTTCTCCCTTTTCCTTTTGATCCAATGACTAAAAATTAATCCTCATATCCATGATGAGTTGATGAATTTTTTAGGACCATTTTGCCCCTATTGGTTGACTTTTAGGTTGACTTTGATTGCATTTCATTTGACCCTCGACAATCTTCATTCACAATTGGACACCCTTGTGAATCAATTTCTTTGGTGGTGTTGTGTATTGATTTTGATTGTGATTTCTTGGCCTCTGTTTGCCAACATGTTTATGGACTTTGTTCATTTTATTTGGCTATTTTTGAATCATTTTCCTAATTTTGAGGTAACTTGCAAGTCAAGTTACCCCAAAGGGAGGTTCATACATACACATTGACCTAGTTTGCCTTGGATATGACTTTGATGGATCCTTTGAGCCTTTGATTTCTTTTGATTCATGTTGCTAACATCTTAAGGTTGCTGGTTGCTCAATTTTAAGTCATGATATTGTGTTTTTCTTGTTCATTTGTGTGTTTCTTTTGTTGTTGCCAATTAGGGTTTCCATGTGTAGCATGCTTGCATCCTTTTGTATATGAGCTTGCTTTTCTCTTGTGATGTGATTGCTTTTGCTTTTGAGCTCTCTTCTCTCATCTCCCATTCTGTCCCATGACCTTGGAGTATCATTTAAGGTGGCTTAGTCCCTCCTTAGGAGGTACTTGAAGCATACCTAAAATGATGAATCCTTGAGGACTCCTTTGTGCTTCTTTTGCACTTTGTTTGTTATGCTTATGGTTGAGTGCATATTATGAGTTCCTTGCTGTCCTAATATAGCCTCCCATCCTCACTTTTGTTTTGTGCTTCTTTTCCTTTCATTTGATTTGGCTTTTGGCACTTGTGGTTGATGTTGTTTGACTTAGGTCATTTCATCCCACTTTTGGTGCATTTTTGTGTGGTTTTTCCTTGTTGTTTGATCTCATCTTGTGCATTTATTTCTCTCTTCTTATTTTTCATTCTCATATGCATGCTTGAGGTCGAGATGAGCTTGTGGAGGCTACTGCCCAACACATATTTCCTCCCTCACTTTCATCTTACTTGTGCATTCTATGTTTGCATTCTTGCATTTTTATGTTCTTTCTTCTTCTTCTTCTTCTTTTGTCTTCTTTCCCTTAGGATCTCTAATCTCTCTTGTTCAAGAGAGGTTATGATAGACATTAGGTGCTTAACCATGCATGATAACATTAGGTAGTTCCCTTTTGTATCCCAACTTTCAGTCCACTTTGCATGATAACTTTTAGGACTGAATTAGTCTCCTATTAGTAGTCCTTTCTTCTCTTCTCATCTTCATACAATCTTAACATAATTAATAAAGATAATGGATGTTGTGCCATGAGCCTTGTACTTGGGAAATGGTGATTGAGCGGTTACCTCTCAATTACCTAGAGTGTTTAGTATACGTCCTTAGGACGATATGCGACGCATTCGATCTTAGGTTTTAGACTTTAGCACAACATACATTATAAAAACTCAATAATTAAAACACTTCTTCTCTAAAAAACACAAAACACTTCAAATCTTTTTCACCCTTTGGGGTTCTTAATCAAGAAAATATTTTCAGATAAAAGAGTGTTGTTAACTTATAGTTCTACCACAAACGGTTACGCCTAAGTCTCCAATGGTCAAGCTGCATACACCAACTGCTAGAACTACTTGTTAACCCTACTCGGGCCTAAAAACTTTTGAACCAACCTGTGGTCTTTTTAGCCCAAACTACATTTGCTCTGATCTTTCATGCCAGATGAAAGTACGTAGGCATAAGACGCGATGTCTTGGCGAGCAACCTTCCCCCCTTTCTCTCGTGGTTAACCGAACTATGTTGACTCTGACATTCCCATTGCACGTGGGAATACGTAGGCACAGAGCGGCGATGCTCTGTCGAGTCTCCTTTCTTTTTATTTTGTCCCTTGACCTTTAGCTAGATAGATGAAAACTCTTTTAGATAGACAATAATTTGTGGATCTCGTCGACTACGACGGGCGTGAGGGGTGCTAATACCTTCCCCTTGCGTAACCGACGCCCGAATCCAGACTTGGTTGCGATGATCTTGTCTTTCCCTTTTCGTCAGGTTTTTCCGATTGTTTCCTTTCCCTCTATTTGGGATAAATAACGAAAGGTGGCGACTCTTCTGTTTTCCGCCGAGTGTTTTTCGCAGTTGCGACAGTTGGCGACTCTGCTGGGGAATCTGGTTCCCTATGCGAGTCAATCCTAGCGTTTGTTTGTTTATTTTTTTGGGGTGTTGTATATATGTGCTTTATTTACTTTCGCATTTTACTTTTCGCATTGTATCATTATTGCTGTGCTGTGGGGAGGGAAGTTCTGATGAGTGATAACCCGAACCCAGGATTGAGTACAAACCTAACATTAGTAGTGGAGATTAGTGGGGGGCTTGCTTGCTTAGCAGGTACAGTTTCCCATGAAATTCACACTCGGGCGAGATTCTCTTTGATGACTTCTCCTCTGGCCCTTAGGGCTCGACGGGATGTTGGATCTAAGGGTTGTCGACTCTGGGAACCGATCATTTGTGATTCAGCTAAGTAAGGCCTCTTCGAGAAATGATCATGCCAAAAGTCTGTGATGCTGATGAATGCATAGGATGCTGAACCTTGTTAGTGAATAGGTCCATACTTGTGAGTGAGATTGAGGTTATGCAGGAAACGTTTACCTTCAGATTACCCAATTTTTTCTACGGTTTGAATCTGGATTGTTGGTATCAGTTGGTTCCTATCGGAGCGGTGCTAGGTTCTTGCTGAAGCAGGGCTTTGATCTTTCTCAGTCTACAACACAACAGTCTTGATCCCTTGTTTGTTGCATTAGCATTATGCATTTTGCATTATTTTGCATTTGCATTTCATTTTGCATATCCATCCTCAGCCGGAACAGGGAGCTTACCCATCTTTTGTCCCCTTCGTTAGTTGATTTCCCGACATTCGCATTGGACTTAGCTTCTGGAAGGACCATGAACTCAAGAGAGCAGAATTTGGTTGTTACAAGGGCCGAGTTTGAATTGATGAAGAATCAGCTAGATCAACTCATGGAAGCCATGACAGCTATGACCAGAGGAGAGGCCAATATTCAGAGGACTCCAGCGAACAATGTTGCTCAAGTTCAGCTTGCGCAGATTCCTGTTGAAGAGCATACTATTGCCAGAGATAGAGATTCATCTTCTCTTCATGACACAGACTATCAGAGCTTCACATTCTCTCTGCCAGATGTTCATAGGGTTGTTCCGAAGGTTAATATTAAGGACTCACGGACTGTTGAATTTATGAGAAAATGTCAACTGTTGGAGAAAAAGCTTGATGCCCTGATGAGTCAGAATACTCTTAATCTGAATGTTGCGAGCATGTGTTTGGTGCCCGGTCTTGTGATGCCTTCGAAGTTTAAAATGCCGAATTTTGAGAAGTTCAAAGGGGATAGTTGTCCGAAGCAGAATTTGGTAATGTTCTGCAGAAGAATGACCTCACATATCCATAATGACAAGCTTATGATTCACTGTGTTCAGGACAGTCTGAGTGGAGCATCTTTGAGTTGGTATATGCAGTTGGAGAGTGGTTACATCCGATCATGGTCAGATTTAGCCAATTCCTTCGTGAAGTAGTATAACTACAATCTCAATATGGCTCCTAGTCGTGTGCAGATGCAAGAATTATGTCAGGCGGATAATGAATCCTTCAGAGGATATGTGCAGAGATGGAGAGAGTTAGCTGCTCGAGTTCAACCACCACTTCAGGACAGAGAGTTGGTTGACATTTTCTTGGATACCTTGAAAGGCCATTTCCTTGACAAGGTGATCAGTGGTAGAATGTCAAACTTTGCCTACTTGGTGATAATGGGTGAACGTATCGAGAGTGGAATCAAGAGCGGAAATATTCGAGACATCTCAGATACCTCAGTTTATGAAAATGAACCAATTGTCGGTTCTCAGGAAGAATGGGAAAAAGGAAGTGATGTTATTTCAGAATCTCCAACACCTCAGATTTAGTTCTCAGACACTTCAAGTGTTCAGAGTCAGCAATCTGTTGGGTTTGTGTATCAGGTATCTGTTTCCCGCCAGAGTCAACAGTCATACCATCGTCAACCACGTCAGCACGCCAGACAAAGACCAAGGAAACCAGAAAGGCATTTTGCTCAACTACCGGTATCGTACAGTCAGTTGTTGCCGGAGTTGATCAGAGGTGGGTTGATAGTGCCAAAGAAGATTAATCCAGAGGTCCCACCATATCCGTCAGGCTTCGATGTCAGCGCCCGCTGTGAGTACCATGCTGGGGCACAGGGGCATTCAACTGAAGATTGTAAGGTGCTTAGAAGCCAAGTTCTGACTCTGCTGGATTCCAACCAAATCTCAGTCACGCCTCAAGGTATTCAAATCAATGATCTTCCTTCATCCAGTCAAGCGGGTGTATCAGTTCATGTTATGGAGGAATTCACTGAGAGCAATTGTTCAGAGGAGTATCAAATTGAAGACTCAGTTGAAGGTTGTATCCCTGTGTAGCATTTGTTCATTACTATATGCTGACCATCGCCAGGCTTGTTGGTCGAGGTCACTCTGTTTGTATTCAATTACTCCTGTATGGTGCATATATGTGTGATGGTTATCCTTGTTTGGATCTTGGGTTTCTTATTTATCTCGGTGATATCCTGAAATTTCCCTGTTGCATACTTGTCTGCATCTTGCATATTATTTTGGCATAACAGGTACCCCAGAACTGTTAATCTGACTTCATGTACTCCATTAGTTTGTTGCAGGTTATATAATCAGATAGATCACAGGAATCCCTGCAAAGTTATGAAGCAAGTTCAAGCAGAGCTGAAGAAAGTTCAGGGCCAAGTGGGGCAATTCATCGTGGACATGCAAGTGTTGCGCTTGGATCAGAATGCACTCAGAAAGGAGAATAATCAGTTGAAGACCCATATGGGCTTAATCACGGAGGTGATAAGGAATATGCTTAGAAAAGATGGTGATCAGGTGCTTGAGGCTGTAGCAAAAATGTTTGTCCCACTTCTCTCTGTGGAACCTATACCAGAGCGTAATGTGTATCAGAGATTTTCTGCACAACCGGAGGTTCCAAAATTTCCGTGTCATCAGCTACATCCCGTTTCTCAGGAGAATCCCAGGATTAGAATATTTGGTCAAAGGACAAAATCACAAGACAGAATCTTCGATCAGATCCCCATGGATTATGCTCAGTTGGTGCAACTCTTGCTCCAACTTCAGCTGGTTAAGCCTCAGACTTTGGCTCCATTTACTGGTGAGCCACCACCAGGATTTAATATCAATGCTCATTTCGATTTCCACTCTGGGGGACAGGGGCACAATATTGCAAACTATAAATCTTTTAAGCATAAAGTTCAGGACTTGATTGATTCGAAGACAATTGAATTCACGCCAGGCGGCATGAATGTATCAGGCGAAGTTATTCCCTATCATGCAAAGGGGATGGATGTTCCTATTCCCTCACCTAAAGCTGCAGTAGGTCAGGAGTATATCCTACAATCTTTGGTGTCAGAATCCCCCTGCCCACAGCTGCTGCCTGTTCCTGGGTCAAGCTTAAGGATGAAAGTGCCTGAACAAAGAGAGTCCCCAAGAGTCCAAACGCAGTCGCCAGATGTTTCTAGTGTTCAGAGTCCACGATGTCTTATGTCTTTGCAGCAAAGCTATCAGTATCAGAATCAGAATAGGCCTCACAACAATTTGAAAAGAATGAATGCTCCTCTTTGTCCAGTGCCTATGTCGTACAGTCAGCTGCTGCCGCACCTAGTTCGGAACTCTTTGGTGGAGCCCAAAGCTCTCAAACCGGTGCCAGAACCTTACCCTCCCGGGTATGATCCCAGTGCTCAATATGGATATCATGGAGGATCCATAGGGAATTCTACTGAAGATTGCGAGGCTTTTCAAGCCAGGGTACAATAGTTGATGGACCGAAGGTGCATATCCTTTCCAAGAGGAGTGTTGGTCATACATCGCTCGTCTGATTGAGTTTGAAGACTTCAAGGGTCACATCCCCCAGCAGCTAATCAGTGTGAAAGCCCAGTTAGCTGGCAATTTTCCTTTTATCCTGTTATTTTTTTACGTTTGTAATTTCTTTTCTGTTAAAGTGCAAAGCCATTTGTAAAACTTGTTATTTTCCATTGATAATGATAATGAAATGAATATGCATGTTTTGATTAAACCCATTCGTGTTCACTAATTGTTTTTTACAGATGCCTACCGCTTTTTAAGCGGAATCCAGGGAGGATGACGAAGTTTAAAGACGCGTAAGCTTCCGAATGTATGCTTTTGAATAAAAACCTGTTGATGATGTGCATGCATTGTTTCAAATCCACAAACACCGGAGATATAAGGATGATAATCCCTTGTCAACCCCTTTGAGCCTTGTAGTAGGAGTTTCTTTCTGAAGACGGAAAAACCCTCAATCTTAACCCGGGGCAGGGTAGGTGCCAGTTAATTTGACCGAGCATCCAAATCGCACAAGGAGTGTTTCCGTTCGAGGATAAATCACACCTCTATAGGTCGTACCTAAAAAACCGCAATGGTTATTCATCACCGACCAATGAGTGAAACAGTCACAATCCTTTTAACAAGTCAGACAAGTCGGTGTCACACGATTTGTTCAAAACAAAAAAAAAAAAGAGAAAAAGAAGAAGCCCGTTATGTCGAATCTTGAAAACAAACGACTTAGGTATAAATTAGGACATCCCGCTGGACTTTCAAGTCAAAAGAAGCTTAAAAGAGCCAGTCCAGGAAAAAATTAGGGAAATCAAAAAATGATGATGAAAAATAAGTCGTGTGGTTCAGGCACCAAAGACGAAAAGCGAGTGATTGTCACTCCAAAAACTTGTGGTTTCCCGAACCATCAGTCCTGTCATTCAACCTTTGAAAGGTGAGCGCTAGTGTTGAATTAGCTGAATATAGGATTGGAGAACATCACGGTGAATGGATGGGTTAAAATAAATTTTGAGCCTGTATCCTTTCCTCGTAAACCGTGAACCTGACCATGTTACAACCTGAAAAAGTCCTAATTGAAGCAGGTTTGTTTCGAAAGCATACTTTGTTAAAGATCGCATCGAAACTGACTCCTAAAAGGATTCCTCTGACAGCGTTGTATTAATGTTGACATTCTGATAAGTGATTCGTTCACCATATGTCACAACAAATTTTTTCCAGTGAACAAATTTAGATTGCGAAAACTGTCATACGCATTGCATTTAATATATATTTTATGTAGAACAATTTGTTTTACTTGCGAGTAAGCGCTTGACAACAGGAAAGTTTCCACAGTGGAAAGATTGATCAGGATAAGATGAATAGCGCCCGAGTACTCCGTTGAGCAGAGGAAAGTTATATCAAATGATCACAGCATGGGAGTCAGCCATCTAGAAGTCAGTTAATCTGAGACAGTCAGGTCGAGATTCTGTAGCCAGAGGTACTGTTCCAAATCAGCCAATCAGGAGCAAAGTCATTGCAGGCTGGGGCAGGCCACCCTAAAAGCACAGAAGTTGTTCTTGTCCGCAGGGTAATTAATAAGAAACACCTCTTTGAGGTTCAAGATGCTTAGCCAACTCATATCAAACCGTCGAGATGCAGAGATTTTAGTTTTCCTTTCGAGGAATATCTCCACAGGGATCCCACAGGCTGGGGAAAATTTTGAAATGGAAGGAAGTTTCCCTCTCCATATCCTCAGAGCTATTCAAGTAGGTTCAGTCAACCTTCAAGTGCAAGACGAATGTCGGGAAGTCATGTTATTATCCCTTGACCCTTCAAAAAAAAACCTTTGAGTTCAGACAGGGTAATTTTCTAGCGTCAGTCGTACCTGACCCTTTGCATCATTCCAAAATCCAATTCCCATTGCTATCCAAGAAATTTCACCTGTTTTTCCCAGCAAAGTCCAATCATACTTGGCACATCTGGTTATTCCCCAGCGGAGTTGGTTTCACCTTTCCGACATTTATTTTGCTGGAGTGATTCTATTGTATCCATCTTTCCCCGACAGCCTGAGCCTGCATCTGCATCTTCGCATATAGTTATCATATTTGCATCATCCTTGCATTGCATCTGCGACTGCGTAGCATTTCCATTTCGTATGTGTCGCGGTGAAATTTGGATACTAAACTATTGATTAGTTTGAATCTTTAATTCATTTTGCAACCGAACATTGATTTGTCCAAAGGAAGGGATAAAGATCGAAATACCCACAATGCAATGCAAATGCAAGGTTTAGAGAGTTATAGGTTCGGGGGTCGGTTAAACCTAGGGAAGGTGCTAGCATCCTAAGTTTTTGTAGTACTCTACATGAACCTCTTGTTTTATGTTTTGTTTATTGCTAAGTGTTTATCTGCTTAATGGTTGAAAGACCTAGGGGTTTATTTCTAAGTATACTCGATAAGATATCGCATCTTATGCCTACATATCCTTACGGGAGTGGAATCAGAGTATTTTGTAGTTCTCCTAAAGGGTATGAGGAGTTCTTTGACTGTGGTCAAAGTTCCTACGGGTTTAGGGTAGTTGATTGATTGATTTTAGGAGAAGGTGATGAGATGTCATTTTAAGGGAGATGTAACCGCCACGAGTTGTAGAAAAATAATCTTTGCATCGTCTTAAGAGAAGGGCTCAAATACTCGGATAGGGATCGACGAGGTACGCCTCTATCTCTCTTAAGGCAAAGTTCCTACGATATTGATTGTATTGATGTGGGGTGGAGATTCTATCTCGCTTAAGATGATTGACATCTTTCTCTATCGCGTTTGAATATTGTTGAATTATTGAGTTGAGTTGTATTATTTTTGTTTCTATGTTGTAAAGTAAAGACAAAGGTCCTCCTATGGGGTAGGATCTGTCCTAAAAGATCGACTTGAATTGGATCAAGGATCAAGGGGAATATGATGCAAATGATGTGCACTACACACATTAGTTGAATCATGTGTAGGTTTTTCCTTTGGACGGATGCAAGGCGATAATATAAATTGCAGTAATGTAAAGGCCGTAAAATAAATTGCGAAAAGTAAAACCATACACATACGCATGAAAGTGATGAAGTGTGTGAGAGTGAATAGAATAAAAGTGGATAAGGTAAAACGCACGTACGCATGAAAGTGCTAAGTGTGTGGACGTGAATTGTGTATGTGAATGTGCAGAAGCGTGCACGATTGGATTACTTTACGATGTTGATTGTTTTTAAGGGGTGTTTGATTAGAGAAGAAAAGGTTATATTAGTTAATTTGAATTGATTTGAGAAAATATTTAATTATGTTTTCAAGAAAATGTTGATTAATTTGGTGAGATGAATTTTATAAAAGACGTTGCATTCATTTTTAAGGAGATTAATTTTAAGAGAAATAGCTATATTAGATTATATGAATTGATTTATGAGAAAATATTATATTAGTTTGAAAATTGTAAGTGAATTTGATTTTAAGGAGAATGTTTAATTAAGTTGGTGAGGTTGATCTTAGAGAAAAGTTGTATTAATTGAGATTGATTTAAAGAGAGGGTAGTTTTTATTTTAATAAGACTTAGATGTGGAATTACTTTAATTCTAAAGAGTGATTTTATTACCTCATGAATATATGAAGAGATTTATTTTATAAAATATAATAATTAAATAAAAGGTTAATTTAGTTAAGAAAATGTTTTACTAATAAAAGGTTTTGGTTAGATTTCTTATTAAAAGGTTTAACAAGTAAATTAATTAGATTATGAAATGATTTTCTATTAAATAAAAAATAGTTTCTTTTTGTTAAATAGTCACAAGTTATTAAATTATTGAAAAAGATTTATATTAAAAAATAAGTTATGTTTATTTAAAAGTTATTAATTTATATAAAAAACAAAAGGATTAATTAAACGAATTACTAATTATTTATTTTATATAAAAAGATTAAGGATTAGATTACTGGTTAATTTGATTAAGGTGGTTAAGGTGGTTAAGATGTGGGTTAATTAGGGTGGATGGACTGCGTGTGGGCGTAGGTCTGGGGGTGTACGGTGGGTGAGCGAGTGGATCATTGAATTGTGGTGTGATGACGAATGTACGGCCGTGATGGCGTGGTTGCACGGTATGTGCGTGTGTGAGCCTGCGTATGATTACAAGAATACAAAACAAACTAAATAAAAATAAAAACAAAAAAACCCTAAATCCCCCAATTCACCCCCTCCGCCGTTTCTCTTTCAGTCTCCTCTTTCTTCTCCAAATCTTCATTTTTTTCTTCTCTTTCTGCTTTCTCGATCCTCTCTTCTCTCTGTCCGCTCCTTCATTTCCTACTTCTTCATCCACGTTTCTCCTCCTTCTACTTTCCTGCATAGACAACAACAAATGAGAATTTATAGCCAAAAGTCATACTCACGGTTACAATGGGTTTTTTGCAGATTCTATGACTGATGATTCACGGGCGATGCAAAGGTTGTTGAAAGGTTTCGCGGTGGGGATCTCCAGCGTGGGGCGGTTTTCGACGACGGCCGATTTGTGGTGGACTCGTAGACCGGAATGAAGATTCCCGGTGACGAGGATTTCACCGACGGTGGTTGAGGGTCGCAACGGGAATGGTTCCGGCGACGATAAAGTTAGGTCTTTTTTGGTTGTAGGTATTGTTGATGTTGTGACAGCGTTGTGTTGGGTTGTCTCAGATGTGATGGTGACAATGTTTGAGCGCGTGATATCGGGCTTCGAGTAGGAGATGAATGATCTTCATCAGGGCCACTTCTTTGTTTCTGGTGGTTTTTTATGATGAATGTAGGCATCCTGTCTCTTATATCTACGTCAAACGCAAGCCACAAGCAGCACATTTCAACTGGATTAAGGGATTTCCAGTCATTAATATCAGTTTCAGGAATTCCACAACTGTAACATTGGACATTCTTGATGAGGTTCTCGAGCAGACCAGCATGTTTTGGGGTATCATGTGCCTCAAATGGACGGATTATCGCAGCGAGCAATGTAGCTGATAATGGTTAGAGAGAAATCCCTCAGAGACTGCTTGCAGATCATCTTGGATGGTTTGGCGAACCAGGAAGCATTGAGGACTTCCTGGCTACTCGGGGAGAAGAAGTTAGAAGAGGGTCAGTTGATACACTAAATCTTACATTGGAAGATATAGTTGGAAAAACAATCTTGAAGGGTACAATACGTGGCAGGTGCAGATATGCTCTTTTCACTTCGGACGGGACATGCCGAGGCCATTCTCGGAAAGAGAACGGTAGCTGCTATGTATTAGTAACCGGTAAAAGAAAATCATCCCTTCTGAATCTCTGATTGCATTTTAAAGCTTGCCATAATTGTGTCTGAGGACGATTTTGGAACTGTGATAAATGTGTTTGGTCCTTAAACATGTTGTTCTGTTCTTCCTGATGCAGGTGGTGCTTCTCTCGAGTTGTTGAGGCAAAAGAGTGTGGGATCGTTGCCATGAGCTCAACATGACTTAATTGTAGCTTGTGCAGAATTATGGTTACTGATGATAGCGAAAGCATGAGTCGTCATATCCACATCTGTATGACCAGAGGATATCCTAGTAAGAACCTGTTTGATGAAAGCAACTATTTCGGAATGTGTGCTGCGCAAATGGGAAATTTGCAAAATGTGATTACAATACTGAGGCCACTCAATAAGACGATCCACAAATTGCTCCAGTGCTTTGAAAAGATTTCGCCATATCCAAATCACCAGCTTCCTACATTGCCCCCTAAATTTGTTACCTGATCTTCTCTCGTTTGCACCATATGTGTATTGGAAACATCTTTAGATAAAGGCAACGATCATTCCTTTTCTTCACTCTCTTTTTCAAATGTGATAGACTCATCCACTGCGGTTGTAATAAAAGTATGCAGGGACAAAAGATCAACAGGTTTGGATGCATGGTCATATGTTGTTCCTCCTTTTCTTAGTTCTTTCAAAACTGTGAGTTAATTTTCTTACGGCATTCTGATGTGTTCTGCAGGTGCTTAATACGGAGAACAGAAGGCCAAATATGATCCCGAAGACACTGCTATTAGTTACAGTGAGATTCCTCACTGACTTGGTCGCGGCAATACCGGCAGAAGCTTTTAAGATATTATTAGAAAAAGAGTGTAATTGATCTGTAATATTAACTTAGGACCCAATGTCACCTTGGGTCAAATAATAGGGATTAATTCACCGTTCTAGCGACATGTTATTATTATGAAGCTTGTAATGACGTAGTTGTCTGTGAGGAAAGGCTGGTGTCTGGTAGCGTGAGTGTATTTTGGCTTTGGATTGGCCATTTGAGTCTTGTATTCTAATGATAAATTTGTAATAAATTTGTAATGCAAAGATGACGTTTCCTCCATTAGCATGTAACACTCTTTATCCATATGATTAGCTGGTTTCATTATGACGGTTGAATTTTGGTATGGCAATTTGGATACAATTCTTGGAACACCAATGCACCGTTCACTCTCAATGTAAAGGTTGAGTTCAAGGAGTGACAAATAACCCTTAAGTTTTTCCTTCGTGAATTAAATCTCGATGTTTGCACTCAGTCCCTTGGGCAATAGAGTTAGAGGTTTATCTTGATACTTGTGGCAAGACTTGTATCCACGAAAGAAATGATCCCTTTAAGTTTTCAGAACATTTAACCTTTTCAAAATAAATAACATGATGTTATGTTGTTATGTTGACCGTGAAAATGGATGAATTTGGTCTTTGGAATGGTATTGATTGGTTTGGAGATGGATACTGAAAATAACTCCCCTATGCACTTGAGGTGTACTTGAAACCATGAATCGGTTTAATTTCAAACCAATCACAATCCTTTGAGTAAAACCTCCACCCGCGTAACACTTAGAATCCATGAAAACTTAAGCAATCCTCTTGAAGATGAGAATCCTTAAAGTACTTGACTGAGAAAAAGGGAAGAGTACTACCTATTTTGAAATTTAGGCCTGCACCAAATGGTTAGTTATAACAAAAAAAAATTAATCAATTAATTAAAACCGAGCAAAAATGTACAAAACGAGGTGGGATCTTACGGTAAAAAATTAGAGTGTGACAGATGCCCCTATTTAAGTTTCTTCTATCCGGAGATATGGAGATTGAAATCTCCGTCTCGACGAGATAGGAGGGACTTAAATATAAACATTGCACGAATTTTTGGCCCTAAGATGCCACCGAATGCAAATGATATGCGATGATATGAGAATGCAAGATAGAGCTCCTGTGGGGAAATGATGCCACAGGGGAATAACTGGACGTGACACCCAAAAAACAGACTCCACTACGCGAGACGCCACGAGAAGAGACAACAATCAGCATTGTGGATTCTCCAAAATGAAGACAAGATATGATAATATCACCAGGAGTACAGTAGCTTGGACAGTGAAAAGAGATCTTCAAAGTGAAGGGTAGCTCACTACCAGCGTGTGGCAGCCTAAACAAAGATATCCGGTTGAAGCAAGAAACGCGTGTTACTTACTATCAAACGTATGATAGACTAAGAAAAGGTGATAAGCAAAAGGAAAGATCACCTACTACCAAACATATGGCGGTCTAAGAAAAGGTGTCTGACCAAAAGAAAAGCGTATTACCTACTATCAAACATATGATAGCCTAAGAAAAGGTAGTAAACTCAAAAGAAAAGATCACCTACTACCAAACATATGGCAGCTTAAGAAAAAGTGTCTAACCAAAACGGTATGTGTTACCTACTATCAAACATATGATAGCCTAAGAAAAGGTGAACACAAACAAGAAAGGCGTATTACCTACCATCAAACATATGATAGCCTAAGCACAGGTAATAACCCAAAGAAGGAGAGATCACTTACTACCAAACGTATGGCAGCCTAAGAACAAGTGTCTAACCAAAACGATATGTGTTACCTACTATCAAACATATGATAGCCTAAGAAAAGGTGAACACAAAAAAAAAGACGTATTACCTACTATCAAACGTATGATAGCCTAAGCACAGGTAATAACCCAAAGAAGGAGAGATCACTTACTACCAAACGTATTGCAGCCTAAGAACAAGTGTCTAACTAAAACGATATGTGTTACCTACTATCAAACATATGATAGCCTAAGAAAAGGGGAACACAAAAGGAAAGATACCTACTACCAAACATATGATAGCCTAAGCACAGGTAATAGTCGAAACAAGGTGTATTACCTACTATCAAATGTATGATAGCCTAAGAAAAGGCAATAACCCAAAGACGGAGAGATCACCTACTACCAACCATATGGAAGCCTAAGCCAAGGTGTCTGACTAAAAATAAAATGTATTAGAGATTGTAAAGCTTCAATGGGGATCTTCTAAAAGATGTAAGCAGGTTGATTAGCAAAATAGGTCTTCTCAAATAAAGAGAGAATAATTGTGATAAACTTCATTGAACCTCTCGGAAGAGATGCCCTTGGTGGAGTAAAAGCTTGTGTGATAGACTCACTGGGGAATGCATTCCTGAGGAGTATCTTTGTGGTAGCTGTAAAATATGTATCCTGGTAAGTTCTCGAATAAAGAGAAATATTTGTAATGTCTTCGATGCATTTCTCTGACATATTTCCGGAGGAATGCCTACTTGATAATCTTGATAAATCCACTGGGAATGGACAAATTGTCTTGAAGAGACTGCCATTTGTTGTTTTGAAGGAGATCCTGATCAAAACAAGTTGCTCAAATAAAGAGAGTGTTTGCAGTCCAGATGTAAACTGTTGAAAAGCTTCTGATAACGCTGTTGGCCGTCTTCAATAGTTATCTTCATAAAAACCCTTCCTGGGGAGTTATGTGCGAAATAAATGCACACTTGATCCACATTCAAAAGTAGGAGATGTCTGCAATGTGATTGTCAAGGACCGAAGTTCAATTCAGGAAATAACTGAAGAGAAGCTGTCAAGCAAGACCCAACCATCGAGGTGTGAACTCAAATGGGATTTAACTAAAACAACCGTCTTCCACGAGGATCGAACTCTGTGGGGAAATAGAAGCATTGCGCTTTTTTCTGCCTAAGGGCTAACAACTCTACTTGGAGGGATAAGACAAAACCCAGTCACTCGGAGATAACCACGACCAAAGTGACGGAACAAATAAACACAAAGATGCAAAATGCATATGACATGCTATCTATCTATATGTTATGCGTATGATAACCAAAACGGAGATGAAAAAGCATCCCAGGCGGAGGGCACTCAAACCAAATCTTCACAGATCAAACATTGCTTGAAGAATGTACACTTGCTTTTGAAATTCCCTCAATCTTCGAAGATAGAAACATCACTAGGGATGGATGGAGAACCAAATATGGGACCATAATCCTGTTTCAAAGCTTCAACGACTTTCCTGAAACATAGAGAATAATAATATCCTGATCTTACTGAAGGATTGTCAGGAGGAATCTGGAAATCTTATTGAAAATGAGAATACATATCCATTGGAGAATGGGTCCAACTCATAACTTGGAGAGCCTTCATGGATGAATAAATATCCACTTCACATGTGAAAACCTGGGTAAAATAGTTGTTGAGCAATACCAGAGTTGGAACTTCACGAGGATGAAATAGATATCCGCTTTGCTGGAGAGGTGAAGCTAATCAGCTCACTGGGAATTCTCAGTTCACCAACTGGAGTTTCTCTTTGACTCTCACATGCCCCAAGTCACATGGTTCATAAGGAGAAAAGGTCATCTCGAGAGGATTTTACAGAAAACATGACGTCCAAATGCCCCACTGTTTTCAAACTCTCGGAGAGATTCGCCGAATCTCGACGTAACTGCCCCTGATTGATGGTATAACCGAGTCTTCAAACTTGTGCTATCGGTAAAGTCAAACTTGTATGGACCAAACCTCTTGGAAAATAATTTGCCTCAGGTCAGCAAAGTCTTCAAATTTTAATCGGTGATTTCTTCACGTAATCTTTCTAAGACATCAGGCAAAACTAGCGAGCCAGAAATGTTAATTCTGAAACTATTAACACAACATATATGTTTGTCTCGAAGAAGTCTTTTTGAAAAAGATATCATAATGACTAGTGACCGAAATCACTAGTTAGGGCATGAATTAAATTTATTTATAAGGCCGATACTGAATTTGAGCATAGCTCATAGGAGTCAGGAAACGATATCTCATCGAGTATGCTTTCGAACTAAACCTTACTTCAATTAGGACTTTATGGGTTATATATATGGGTTTAGTTTATGATTTGTAAAGCAGAGGGATAAAGGGTCAGAGTATATTTATGCCCATCCAATTTTTGAAAGATTCTCATTTTTGATGCCCTTCCCCAGGTTAAAACGAGGTTTTGGCTTTAGGAGGGAATAAACAGATCCTTTCTCAAGGCTTAAAAGAAGGGTCGGCTATTTCTGGTGTTTTAGGAGGTCTGAAACAGGAATGCCTTACATCATTAGTAGGGTTTTTTATTCAAAAGCATACAACGAGCGATCCTACATTTTACTTCATCATCCTCCCTCCAATTATTCACCAAAGTGAGAGAATTGGGTATAGTCGGCATTATAAATTGTGAGAAATGTTTTACGAGTGAAACAAATGGATTTCTTCAAGACAAACATTTTATTGCATTAATTATTCAAAATAAACAAGCCATACAAGCCAAACATGCTTTTAATCAAAGAAATGAAATACGCATAAGCAAACGAAAAGAAAACACCTTGATGACCCTTTCTCAGGATTTTATTCAGAAGCCTGCAGAATCGTCTGATATGTCGCCTTCAGACTCATCTTCAGGAACTATATTGATATGAGCTTCCCGAATGACCTTGGATCATGTTCGCGGAGGACGAACCATGCTGAGGTGGAGGATTACCTTGCACATAAGGAGTGGAACCCTTAAAGGATAAAATTTCGTCCTTAACTACCCTTTGAACGTCTGCCTTTAAACCGTAACAGTTCTCAGTATCGTGGTCTGGAGCACCTTGATGGTATAGGAAAAATTTGTCAGCTTTGTACCAATATGGGAGTTTCTTGGGTACCTTAGGCGGAGCTTTCGTCTGGATGTGACCCTTTTGAATCAAAGATGGGAACAAGTCAGCGTATGTCATCGGGATGGGATCAAAGTCCAATCTTCTGTCTACACGACTCTGATTTTGTTGATGTTGCGGCTGCGGATACCCTCTCTTGGATCGTCCCTGTTGCACAACACTTACTTCGTGTTCTCTCTTTTTCATAAAACCACTCCCATACTTTCGAGCATTATTAAAGGTACTCCCTTCCTTAACTAGTCTTCCTTCGCGAACACCTTCCTCTAAACGCATTCCCATATTAACCATTTTAGTGAAGTCACTGGGTGCACTTGCTACCATTTTCTCATAAAATAATGGACCGAGAGTCTTTAGAAAAATCTTGGTCATTTCCTTTTCTTCTAATGGCGGTATGACTTGGGCGGCTAACTCGCGCCAACACTGAGCGTATTCCTTGAAATTATCTTTGCCTTTCTGAGCCATGGCCCTCAGCTGATCATGGTCAGGAGCCATGTCCACATTATACTTGTACTGCTTGATGAAGGCTCCACCCAGATCATTAAAAGTTCGAATCTTCGCACTATCTAATCCCATGTACCACCTGAGTGCAACGCCTGTCAGACTATCTTGGAAATAGTGAATGAGCAGTTGATCATTGTCAGTTTGGGAAGACATCTTCCTGGCATACATAATAAGATGACTCTGAGGGCAAGTATTCCCCTTGTACTTCTCAAAATCGGGGACCTTGAATTTTGGCAGAACCTTGACATTCGGAACCAAGCACAAGTCAGAAGCACTTTTTCCAAACAAATCCTTCCCACGAAGGGCTCTCAATTCCTTCTGCAATTCGGAAAATTGGTCTTAAAATCCATCCATCCTTTCTTCAAAACCCACAGTTTCGCTGGGTGTCCTATAGAGAATTAGTTCGTCTAGGATATGTGGAGTAATTCACACGCGGCGGTGCACTAGTCATGACAGCAGTAATTGCAGGAATAGCTTGAACGATGGTCACGGCAGGGACCTCGGGGACAGGTGGACGATAACCGGCCGGAGTGAAATAAGGAGGCATCCCCCATGGGAAACCTGGCGGCATGTTGTAGGTTACTTCAGCAACAGTAGACACCACTGGGATCGGCGCTGATACTACTTCGGATATAACAGTCCTTTGAACTTCTTGATTGTGGAGTGCATACTGGTTGGATAGAGCTTTAACTAAACCATTCAATCTTTCCAAATTTTCTTTCAGAGTTGCAACTTCGTCACGGAGCACTCTGTTCTCTTGTTCCTACTCACCCATCTTATAGCGTTGACTGGCTCGAGTGTTGTACTGGTGATTCAGATTGTCTGTGAAGATAGAGAAAGAGTGAGACCCCCCCCCCCCCAGAATGCAAAGGATGCTATGATGATGTAAAATGCGAAATGAAAATGCAAGAATGCAAAATAAAAGGTTTCATGGAACTCAAGTATTTATAAATATTACTGAATACCAAAGAAAACTTGTTTATTATTTTTTGATATCGATTACAAACGAACATTCTCATGAGAGTCCTGACCCAATATCTAAATAAAAGCTAGTAAAAGTCCTAAGGAAGTCCTTCATCGTGCTTCTTGATTTTCTCTTCTAACTGAATCTCTTTGAAGATAAGTTGTCAACGATCGACTTCTAAAGAATAGTGTGATAGAGGAAAATAAATCCTCTATCTCTTGTTGGAAAATAAGGGAGGAAGCCCTTGATTACTTAGATCTTAAATGTTGATGATAGCTTTTTGAAACCTCATTTGATCCTTAATAATAAAGGAAAGCCTCTTATATTTGTCTTTCGAGTTCTCTTCAATCTGAGCTCCTATTTCCTTAGGCCATCCAAGTTAGGACTCTTAGAAGAATATCTCAAAAATATTTTTTGTGATTCCTATTGGTTTTATAATGTTTATAAATAAACTCGGGATTCCATGATACCAATGTAATATGATGCCTTATGGATGCAACAAACACATGTAAGCACATAGAAACATAAGGATAAACAAATAAAGGGGGACCCTAGGTTTGCAACGAGCATGGAGTCAAAGGGTATACCCATTCCCAAAGGACACGGACTAATGGTTGATTGTACTTGCAGAACAAGATTCTAATAAGGGTCCCAAATTCATTAGCCCATCCTTCGGATATTATCAACTTCCCAAGTACTTGGTGGTTAATAATATTCTCAAGAAAACTTCTTTTGAGTGTAGCATCGCGTAGCACTATTTCGGGGGTACCCCCTCATAGTTCCGCACTACATCCTAATGAAGGCCAAAGTGGGGTTAAGGTAACTACGGTCCTCAATATCATAGGCTCCAACATCGAATATAGTGCATGTTTTCACGATTAAGAACTCGTTCAACAATACAACTTTCGAGAGGGCCTCATTTGAGCGTGATTTTCAAGTCAGCTTGGTCGGGATTCCACCCCCTATAAGCCTCTTTGAACATATCACTATCCTATCTTAAGTTCACTCAAGTCCGGGTGTAAGACTTTGTCTCACCACTCAAGAGTATCAAACCAAAAAAAATAAAGAACACAAACAAATAAGCAAGTAAACAAGTAAGCAAATAAACAAATATATAAAGCAATAAAGAAATAAAACAAGATAGGGAGACCCACTGAGAAAATCTCCCAAGTGAAGTCGCCATTTCTGTCGCGGTGAAATTTGGATACCAAACTATTGATTAGTTTGAATCTTTAATTCATTTTGCAACCGAACTTTGATTTGTCCAAAGGAAGGGATAAAGATCGAAATACCCACAATGCAATGCAAATGCAAGGTTTAGAGAGTTATAGGTTCGGGGGTCGGTTAAACCTAGGGAAGGTGCTAGCATCCTAAGTTTCTGTAGTACTCTACAGGAACCTCTTGTTTTATGTTTTGTTTAATGCTAAGTGTTTATCTGCTTAATGGTTGAAAGACCTAGGGGTTTATTTCTAAGTATACTCGATAAGATCTCGCATCTTATGCCTACATATCCTTACGGGAGTGGAATCAGAGTATTTTGTAGTTCCCCTAAAGGGTATGAGGAGTTCTTTGACTGTGGTCAAAGTTCCTACGGGTTTAGGGTAGTTGATTAATTGATTTTAGGAGAAGGAGATGAGTTGTCATTTTAAGGGAGATATAACCGCCACGAGTTGTAGAAAAATAGTCTTTGCATCGTCTTAAGAGAAGGGCTAAAGTACTCGGATAGGTGTCGCTTCCGCGAAAATAAGGTGTCGGCAAAACAGAAGAGTCGCCACCTTTCGTTATTTATCCCTCAGAGCGGGAAAGGAAACAATCGGAAAAACCTGACGAAAAGGTATAAGACAAGGTCACCGTAACCATTGTCTGGGTTCGGGAGTCGGTTACGCAATGGGAAGGTATTAGCACCCCTCACGTCCGTTGTACTCGACGGGATCCACGCTTGATGTGTTTACTGGACGAGTTGGTTTATCTATCTACCTATCAAGGCTGGCTTAAAAAAAGAAAATGACTCGGCAAAGCGTCACACTTTATGCCTACTTATTCTCATCAGAGAGTGAGAAATCAGAGTCAACGTAGTTCGCCTAACTACGGGTGAATGGGGAAGGTGGCTCGCTAATACATCAGTATTGTGCCTACATACTCTCAACAGGTATGAGAGATCAGAGCTTACATAGTTCGGGATGATATGGATTACGGGGGTTCAGATTCATCTGTTTTATCGAGTAGGGTTAACAAACAGTTCCAGCTGTTGGATGTACGCAGCTCGACCCTTGGAGACTTATGCGTTACCGTTTGCGGTAGAACTGGGAGTTAACGACACTCTTTTCTTCAGAAAAGCTTCCTTTGAATTACGGGCCCACGGGGCAAAAAGGTTTGAAGTTGGTTTTCTGTCTTTTACGAAAGAACTGTTTTTTTTATTGATGTTTGCAATTTCAATCGCACTAAAGACTATGACCTGAGAGTGAATGCGTCACATGTCACCCAAAGGGTGCCATACTAAACATCCAGACTGTTGAAAAGAAGCTCTCCAACAATCCTTTCTCAAATAGCTTAAGGCTTGTAACGTACGAAAGAAATCATTCATGATTACTGTATCTTAAGCTGTTTTGAGATGAGAAGAGAAGGGGCTCAACTAACGGGGAGACTATCAAGTCCTAATGTTGTCATGCCAAGGATTCATCCTATAGTTGATGTTTGAAACAGGGAACTCCTAGCAGTTATCATGCATAGGTTTCAACCTAAAGTTCTAATCATCACTTCCTTATCAAAGGAAATGAGAGTCCTAAGGGGATCATGTCAATGATAAACAGAAACAGATAAAGCATCAGCTTGAACAGTAAACAGTAAACGACTTTAAAATGCATGCAATGCAAGTGAGGGAGGAAATGTGTGTGGGGCATCAGCCTCCACAAGCTCATCTCAACCTCAAGCTAGATATGAATAACTGCAATCATACAGGAAATAAAATGCTATCAAGCCAAATAAGAACAACTGCAATCATACAGAGGAAATAAAATATGCTAGCAAGCAAACACAAACCACATGGGCAAGGGAGCAGGGCTCTACTGAATACCCGTAAGCAAAGCCATACAGTAAAAATACAAGCAGAGGGAGCAACCCAACCTCTAGTGAAATCATGCTCCTAGATTACATCAGTCTAAATATGAACTTATCCTAATGCATCAAGCAAATCAAACAAGCCACACCAATACAAAAGAGAAAACAGACAAGAGAGAAAGCAGATCAACAGCTCCTACAACTAAACCAGCTTAACAGCAGTCCAGTCATCAATCTTCAGCAGCTCTTCAGGGCTACCATCCTTCATGACAAGTATCAACTTGCTTCTCCAGGTTTCAACCCATCAACATAAGTTTCAACTTATTCTTTCTTCCTCAAGCCTCAGCTTTTCACTCAATCTCAATTGAATCCTCTTCATAAGTATCAACTTGTTCTTCTTGCTTCAGCTCTCTTTGCTTTACCAGTATCAACTTGTCTTTCTTCATCTACAAGCTTCAGCTTCTCAGAGTAATCTACAATCACATGGAAGTGCCAACTTCATCCTTCAATCTTCTTCAAGTAAGGAACTCCATCCTCTAACAAGGGAGAAATATTCATCTATCCAGAGCAAAGTTGGGATGATTGGTAGCAGAGTGAAGACCCAAGGTCACCACTGAGCATCCTGTCATCAGAGAAAGGGACCCTCAAAGGTTCTACCAATTTGCAAAGAACCACACATCCTACCAAAGGAGGGATGAGGCCTTTACAAGGGACCTTACATCATAGGGAAGAATGGAATTTATCAACATATTCCATGTTTATGAAGGAAGAGAACTATCTAGAAGCTCTGCCTACAAAACCCTAATCTTAACCTAATCAAAACTACACCACAAGAAGGGAAGATCTTCAAATCCAAGCCTCTTCAAGCAATCCAATGCATCTTCAACTTGTCTTCATCATCATCCAGGAACAAGCAAAGCACAACCCTAATCTAAGGGAACTAAAGATGTTAATCTAGTTGAGTTAGTGCCTTAGAATCATCTAAAACTAGCACCTAAACTAAAATCAACCAAAAAATAGCAAACTATCTTATAAATCTCTACAAAAATTCCTAAGGGATCCTAATTCAATTAAGAATGCCTCATACAAGAACCAGGGACTAAATCATCTATTAAGTCCTAAAATTAAGTCCTAAATCCAAAGGTATCAACCATAAACCCTAAAAATGGAGCTTCTAAAGGTTTCAACCTAAACTACCACCTATGTTCATCACAAAAATGTGAGAAACATCTATGGGGAGAATGCATATCTATGCTAACTACTCACAAAAAATCAAGATCAAAATCATCATCACATGATCACACAAAATTCCACAAAATCAAGTATTAAACATAACTATTTTAATGTCAATTAAAATGTGAAAATTCCCCTAAAACCAGAAAATGCATGAAATAAAAATATTTTTTATCTAAAAAATACTAGATTCAATCATGAATATAATGCAAAAAGAATGGGGTTAATTGGATCATTTTTCAATTTTTTATGATTTAATCATGAACCATGAATAAAATGAAAAATTAAAGAAAATCAAACAAAAATAACCAAGCGCGTGGTGCAGATAGTAATAAAATCAATTCAATATTCAGACTGGGCCAAAAAGGGGGTGGGGATAACAACTTGAACCTAAGCCCAACACCACCTAGTAAGTGAAACGCATCGTTTGACTTACTCAGACTCTCTCATGAATTCAAATTAATCCTGGCCGTGGGATACATGGTTTAGTCAAAGTCTTCATGTTAATCCAATGGTGTTAACATCATCACCTTCATTTGAACAATTCTGGAGGGAAGAACCTCCATTGAAACAGAGCTCTCATGCTCATCTTCATCACATTCGCATCTCACGAAATCTCCATCAAAATTCAAGATCTAAAGCACTAAATCACTCTAAATTGAACACTGAATCTAACCCTAGCCTCAGAATCTCTTGAAACTCGATCAAACTCAAAACACAATCAAAGAAACAGAAATCACTCAATCCTCAAGCATCACCATTCTTGCAACTAAAAGGTTCAAAATGTCCGCCATGTTACACTGATCAGTTCTTGCTATAATACTCATAGTATCTCTCAATATTCAACAAGTTCTTGATCCAAATAGAAATTGTGTCATCTCATTGATCATCACCAAATCCTCTCTAAATTTCCAGAAACGATCTCTTAACCACATACTATCAATCTAACCTAACAAACTGAGGTAATTCTTCTTAAATTAAGGTGAGGGATGAAAGATTCAAAACTGTGAATTCTTGAATAACAGAAGTAGCAATTCTTCAATTCAACCCTTCTACTGCTCCAGAATCATTCAATGTACCAAGTTCTTGCTTCTGTATGCAAGAGAATTGATTGCAAATGCTTGGAACTCCAAACCCGATGGTGACTTGCAGGTGCTGAAATTCAATTGCTCATACACGATCCTTCAAGGCTTTGGCTATGGAATTGATCTGGAATCATTCAGTATCCTCAATAGAAGTTGTTGAGATCAAAAGAAAGGAAAGAGATGGTGTAGAATGCAGAAACTGATTTCAATTTGCACATGGAGGTTTCAAAGCTCACTCTCTCTTTTTCCTCTTGTCGCTACTGCGAAAATCGGCGCCGGCTGAACAGAAGAGTCGCCACCGTGCATTATTTATCCCAACGGAAGGAAAGGAAATGCTCAGAGTAAACCTACCGCAAAGACGGGAAAGGAATGGTCATCGCAACCAAATCCTGGATTCGGGAGTCGGTTACGCAAGGGGAAGGTATTAGCACCCCTCACGTCCGTCGTACTCGACGGGATCCACGCTTGTTTGGTTTGTCTAAAGGATGCAAAACAATCTATCTACGGCTGCTAAATCTAAACGGGAAGGAAACTGACTCGATAGAGAGTCACACTCTATGCCTACGTATTCTCAAGAGAGAAAGTCAGAGTCATCGTAGTTCGGGAAGCTACAGGGAATTGGCTCGCCAAGACTTCACGTCTCGTGCCTACGTACTTCCACACAGAATGGAAGATCAGAGCTTACGTAGTTTAGGCTAACTACGGCTAGACAGGGTGTTCTCGGTCACACAGGAGTGAGAGATTGAACTGGTTTTAAAGGTACGGGAACCTACGGGAACTAAAACTACGATCTGGTCTCAAATGCGCAAGGGCAAGAGAAAGGGAAACAATCAGTCGTCAGCGGGGAAGTCTCGATCGCACAGCAGCGAGAGAACAGAAAGGTCAGTTGTTAGTGTGCTCGCTAGGATATCGCATCCTATGCCTACATATTCTCATTAGATATGAGAAATCAGAGCAGCTGTAGTTCAGCCTACTACATCTAAAACCGGGAAAAAGGGAAAAGGGAAAACGGGAGCTCGCTAGGATACGGCATCGTATGCCTACGTACTCTCGTCGGGCACGAGAGATCAGAGCTAACGTAGTTCGACAGGAAAACTAATCTCAATTGCACAGGGGCAAGAGAAGGGAAACAGGGATTCACTCGCACGGGGAGAGAACAAAGAGGAAGCAGGCCTACGCCTAAACGGGAAGGAACTCGGGACACGCACGCAAGAACCTAAGAAGAAACTCCTCAGCTGGCACTTCCTTTGTATCAGATGATGCAGCCCATAACAATCGCTGGTTGCCTGAAGATTTGAATACGACAATGATGATGAACGAAGCAGCTCCGGGGCTCCTGACGTACGTGCAAGCTCCATTCCAATCTTCTCCTCTCTGGATCTTGATGATGACGCTTGAACCAGGAACAATGTAACGCTTAGACCGTCATGGTTCAATTTATACGAGAAATCGAACTCTAAGAGGTAGCGTATTAATATCCGTGTCAAAGACAAGATGGAAAAATGATATCGAAGATTATTCTCCAATTGAATCGTGTCACACGGCCAGCCAGAAATAAAATCGAGAATAAAGTCAGATGAAAACGAAAATAGGAGACAAAATCCAATAGCAAAATGGAAATAAAAGTCTACTCCTAAAATACGGCAATTAAATTCCAACTAGAAAATATTCTAAGAAATATTAAAGAAAATGCGTATAGAAAAATAAAATCCTATATTATTCTATGTTTAAAAATCTATGATAATAGCTATATATTCTATAAAGAAAATAAAAAAACTATATTAAATCTATAACACCCTATAATATGCTTTTAATATTGCCAATAAAAATGAAGAAAAATATGAAAGAAAAAAAAACATGCAGCAGGGGGGTTTATTAGTGACTGGGGTGTATGTCCAGGAAAATACATTGCAAGGTCCAGCCCACAAGGAAATTCAGAAAACAAAAGGAAATAAAAAACAGGGGGTTTTATGGCCAAAAACGGAGGTGTGAGTCCAGAAAAGATATAGTGGTCCCAGCCCAACTACACACACGAACGGGGGTGAAAGGAAAAACGGGGGGTGCGTTACAACAACCAATGGGCCTCGGAGCCCAATCCCTAGCCACGTAGCACAACCTTCAGAAAAACATAACCCTAATCTCTCCTTTGCAGAACACTGTTCACTTCCTCCCAAACGGCGCCCTCACTCTCTTCTCTCAGACACTCTCTCTCCGATTTAAACCTCGTTCAACTCTATCCCTATCTCTCGGTCTCCATCTCATCAAAGTCTTTTATTCGGAAATGATGATGGTGCACTCTGAAGATGCTGAGTTTTGACGAGGCGATGAAGGATGCTTGAAGACGGAAGTTCTTGAAGATATGGTTGCTCTGATGAAGAAAATCTGGAGAAGAAAAAACCTGAGGGATGACGAAGAATCTGGAGATGTGTTGATGATTCTTGAGGCGCTTGGAAGATTTGATGATGAACTTGTGAAGGATTGGACGAATCTGGACGCATCTGGAGAAGAAACGAAGAACAACGCGTGAAGATTATTGATGCATGTTGATGATCGAAGGGGATCTTGAAGGTTCCGTTTCTGGAAAAGGATTAAAGAACACCCGAATATTCTTGGAGGTTGTTGAAGGAGGTTCCGTGTTGGATGAAGATCTGGATGTGGTTGAAGTTATTGGCAAGATGATGAATGAGATGAGAACGATGAAGGTTGTTGATGATCGGAGAGTTAGATGGAGATTGGAGAAGAAAGATGAAGGTTTCTGGAAACTGGTGATATGTGTTCTTGAATGTTCTTCGTTGATGAGTTCTGGATGAAGAACGAGGGATGAAGATCGAAGGATCTTCATCAATTTCTGGATGAATCTGGGTGGAATCAAGAATAGCCGGTGAAGAAACTCTGTTGAAGATTATGAGCAAATCTGGGAAAACTGAGAACACAGATGATGAACATGATGAATTCGGTGAGATTCTGGGCGAAGTGCGTTTTCCGGTGACCGTTGCGGTGGTAGGAGTTGGTTAGGGTTGCTTGCCGGCGAAGTTGATTGGAGAGGATGAACGGAGAGGACGAAATGCAATTTTCCCGGCGAGTATTTGGACGTGTGCGCCGCCGTTGGATTTCTCTGGTGATGTCCTCAGTGTGTTCACATGGCCGGCCGGCGATGGTAGGTGGACGGTGCACGCGTGGCGCGCATGCAAGGCAGAGAAACGGAGGTGAAGACACGTGGCGGAGAGGCAGTGTGGGTAGAGGACGGTGGAGTGGCCACGTGTGGCTACATGCAGATGGGTGTGGAAGCTTCTGAGAAGCACGCGTGGAAATGGAGAAGTTCGCTGAGTGTGAAACGTGGAATGGAGTGCAGGCTCTGAAATGCACACGCGTGGCCTTTTTATAGACAGACACGTGGCGATAATTGGACTGGGCCTCCATAGTACACCTGGCCCGCCGAATTAAGACTTGATTAAACATTAATGGACATGATTAAACCCAATTAAACTCATGATTAACCCTAATTAAAGAAACTCCATTAAGACTAACGAAAATTAAAAACTGCCATTAAAGCCTAACTGAAAAATTAAGACCAATAAGACTCAATTAAGACTAACAATTAATCCTAATTAAAACTAAACAATTCAATTAAAATTTAAACTAAAAAATACTATATTAAAATCTATTTACAAAACTATTCATTAACCTAATAGCATCTAATTAAAAATGATTAAAATCTATTGAGTTCTTAAAAAAGCTATTGATATACTATATTAAAAACCATTAATATCTATTAAGAGAAAAGAAACTATTTTCTATTATTTCTATAAAAAGAGAAATCTATTTAATCTATAAAAAGGAAAAAACTATTAAATTCTAGAAAAAAAAATTCTATTTTCTACTAAAAGAAGAACTATTAAATTTCTATTAAAATTCTAGACTATTCTACTATATTATTCTAAAAATCTTATTAAAGCTAATAAAAGCTATATTATTCTATTTATCAAAAAGAAACTATATTATCCTAGAAACAAATAAAATCCTATTAATATTCTAAAAACAATAAAATCTATATTAAAAATTCTAGAAAACTATAAAACCCTAAAGTACTATTAAAAGGTCTAAAAATGCAATAAAGGCAAACCACCAACATAAAAGAGAGCGCGAGACCAGATCGAAGCAAGCAGTAAACCCAGACACCAAGAACCTCCAAAATCACTGCGTAAGCTGAAAACGCCCAGGAAGTGCATGACTTCTCAAAAATGACCTCCGGAATCACCCGTGTGACGCCACGGGTACTGAATCTTCGGAATAATGCGTCAGAAAGCAAACACCTTGACTCCCATCTGTTATGGGATTGAATCTTGTCATCTCGCAGTTCACGGCGAACCTGAGAAAACTCTCTTGGGGAATTTCTGAATCGACTGCCAGGCACCCATCTTCGACAACAGGCGGCAGCTTCAGAAGTTTGAGATAATGTCAATCTTTCTTCCCTTTTTTTTCCAGTGCCGACGTAACAACCAAATATGAAGAAATCACTCCACTGGGGGGAGAAGAGAAGCTTAACCAAACAACTTTGCAGGGGAACATATTCGAAAGCCAATAGGTCACCAACCTGGTCTATGTTTCGAAATGCGTATGTTTGAAAATGATGCAATGTTCCACACGACATGGAAATAATATGCGCATGTTTTGATAGATGCTAGGCCCCATACGGCATGGATATGATATGCGTTATGGATAGGTGCAAATATAATGGTATATGCAAATGTAAATGTAAATGCAAGCTCGAGCTGCCAGGGAACACCAGGTCTAAAACCACTTGGCAAAATAAACGCCGGAGGCAAAGTCGACTACACTGAGGGTAACCGGCTATCGCAGAATCACCTCAAAATAAATGTTGGACAAAGGAAGGACGACCCTGCACGGTGATATTCTTTCTAAACCACTGGGAACCTGTACACTGTAGGGATTAACCAACTGGGGTCGATTGTACACAACGCACTGCTGAGAATGCCCCTTCTGTCAGGGATATCAATTTTAGTCCGCTGAGAATACTCTTGATCCTACTCGGATTTAGGATAAAATACAATCTCACCTCTTTCGGGGATAATACGTGACTTCCATCTGTTGAAGAAAAGTAATCCTGATTTAACAACATCCACAGGGAATACAAAACATTAATCGGGGAGCTGATATCAATCGAGCTTTGTATCGGGGAACATGACAACATGAGAGTCACGGGAATTACTATGTCAGATATTTTTTAGGCTTTTTCTGGTTTAAGGATAAGAATGGGTTATTTACAAAATGGAAAATAGGGAAAATACTAGTCGAGAACTAGCATTCAAGGGTAGACTACCAGATGAGAACTGATAGCAAAATAGATTAGGTTATCGGACGAAAATTGATTTATGGTTTGAACATCAGACGGGGCTGACTGGATAATAGGTTAAGAAACAAATGACCAGGCGAGAACTGGTTGAAAGCTGACATGCACCAGACGAGAACTGGTACAACAATAGGTTAAAGAAACGGTGACCAGACGAGAACTGGTAACAATAACACACCAGACGAGAACTGATGTTTACAGTAAGGTTGACCATACGATAACGGGTTAAACGAAAACATGTACCAGGCGAGAACTGGTATTTACAGAAATGTGGGCCAGACGAGAACTGGTTACCGGTTTGCCAGGCGAGAACTGGACTTTGGAAAATGACTTGGTTACAAAGTTCTGACACGTAGCAGGTTTTATTGTAGGATAACGATCCACAGACAACAAGACCTTTTTCGGAAGGTTACGGTTTTTTTGATGGGGGTAGCGACACGATTCCCCGATACTCAACTCTTGCTGGGGATAAACAGACTTGCTTGAATAACTTGCCCCAATACAACTTAACTTGCCCCAATCTGACTCTTGGGAAGATCACTCTGAACAGCTTTCTATGAGACGACCCCGAGATTACCTGCCCCGGTATCTGTACGACAAAAGGATTCAACCTTAATCAAACAATTATCAACCCAGTTGGTCTCACTATCTCTGAGGTGACTTGCCCCTGAATGAGCGTATAAGCGACTCAACCTGATCTGATTACCCACTGGGAGGATCTGCCCTCAAATCACAACATTCTGTATAGTTGCCCCTGATTGGTTCTCGAGAAGATTCATTTCTGATCAACTGCTTCTCAAATAAACTTCCCCTGATCAACTGAGGCTTCGGGATTTGTCCTCAGACTAACTGATTCTGAACTCACTGAAAGTCAATGCCCCGGATTTATAGGGTTTCACAACATACACCATTCTGATCCAGACTGCTGAATTACTCAGTCCTGTTTGATTATTCCCTGTTGGAATTTCCTTCATGTCAACTACTGACCTGCAAGTAAAATTGTTTATTCCCGAATGGTAATTTTAATGCAGTGTTCATGCTGATTTTTAAAAAATTTTGTGCTGTCACTCATTTATGTGTCATGATTGTGAGTGACGAATGAACCAGAGTTCAAACGTAGTGCTGATGTGATCAGTAAAAATACAACAAGGATATGATTAGCAAATCAAGAAGGAGTCAGGTTACTCAACCTTATCGTAATGCGCTTTCAGAATGAACCCTGCCTCAATTAGGTCTTTTAAGGGTTGTATCGTGGTCGGGTTCACGGTTCGTGAAACAAAGGATATTTGGCTCAAATTATGATTTGTACCCCCCCTTCTATGTGATGATCTCCGATCCTAAAGTTCAGTTAACGTGGCTCGAGTGCTCGCCTCTTCGAGAGATATGTTGAATGGTAGGAACCATGGCTAAGGAACTCACAAGGTTTTTCCTCGGAGTGACAGTTACTCCTTTTCGTTTTCGGTGTCTGTATCCACACGACTTTGGGCGACTTCACTGGGGATTTTTTCTATTGATATCCTTTCTTTTTCATTCTTTTTGACTCCCTAATTTTTGCCTGGACTGACTCTTTTTGAGTTCTTTTCGATTTTTTTCTTTTGAAGTCCAGCGGGATGCCCTAATTTTTGCCTAAGTATTAACTTTCCAGCTTTTCTTTTTCTTTTTACTTAGCGGGCTTTCTTATTCTTTCTTTTTCTTTTGGAACAATGTCGTGTGACACTGGTTGTCTTGGCTGCTCCGAAAGGATTGCAACTGTCTCACTCCTGATTGGTGAGGTTTAAACATTGTGGTTGACGAGGTACGACCTCTTGAGAGGTACAAACTGATTGGTCCTCGAAAGGCAACATTCCTCTGTAGGATTTGAACCCTCGGTCAAGCTAACTGACAACTACCCTGCCCCGGGTTAAGATGTGAGGGTTTAAAAGTCCGAAAAAACTTCTACTTCCTGGCTCGAAGTGGTTAACAAGGGACTAACTCCTTATATCTCCAGTGTTTGGGGGATTTGAAACAATGCCTTGTACGTCACCGGCAAGGTTTTATCTGAACGCATACGATCATCGGTTATGAGTATTCTGTTTCGTCATCCTCCCTCCAATCTTTGCTAATCACAGTGATAAGGCGGAGTAAATAAAATGCAAGTGTCAGTGCAATGCAATAAATGAGCGACAGCGACATGATTAATTCAGAAAAATGCATAGTCACTTTATCAATATTACCATTCGAAAAAAAAATGTTTAACAGCAAGTAGTAACTAAAAGAAAAGAAACTACAAATGCAAATGATAACAAGTCTGAGGACTGCCAATGCTGAGGGCGCCCGCCTGTCCGGATCATTGGCTTCTTGAAAACGAACTCTGAATCTACGAGCTTAGACAGCTGAGAGGTTGGTATGAACAAACAGAAATCCTTCTCGAAAGGAAATGCAATCTTGGTCGATCAACTGTTGTACCTTTGCCTGAAAAGCTTTACAATCTTCAGTTGAATGCCCTGGGGATCCGCCATGGTAACCACACTGAACGTGGCGATTGTACCCAGGAGGGTAAGGCTTTGGAACAGGCTTAAGAGCTTTCGGTTCCACTAAAGAACTATGGATCAAAGATGGCAGCAACTGGCTATACGGCATAGGCACTGGGTGGAAAGGAGTATTCCTTCGTTCCAAGTTGTTACGAGGCCTGTTCTGATTCTGACGCTGATTCTGATAACCTCGACCACGAGTTCGCTGATTTGCAAGAGAAGTGACATAACGTTCCTGATAGGGTGCCCCAGGCACAACTGTCTGTCCAACACAACAAGGTACAGGAGGTACTGATCTCAGAGAAGATGAAGAACCAACAGGTTTCAACAACTCATCTCGAGGATACTCAACATCTGGCATGATTGCATTGATCACAACTCCTTCTTCATTCTGATAGTCATAAAGAGATTCAGCTTCACTAGCCTGACCGTCTGACATAATCTGAATTTTCCCGATTTTGATGGCATGCTCAAGGCGTTCTCCAAGTACTACCAAGTCAGAGAAACTTAACGGAAGTCCAAGCATTCTTTCGCAGTACGGATCCTGTAGTGAGTCTACAACCATGCTCGTTAGCTCTCGATCTAAAAGCGGTGGTTGTACCCTGGCAGCAAATTCTCTCAATCTCTGCGCATACTTCCTAATGGGTTCATTGTTCTCTTGAGACAACTCTTGCAACTGCATGCGATGAGGAGCTATGTCTAGGTTATAATCATACTGCTTCAGAAAAGCTCTGGCTAAATCCACCCATGATCGAATCTGATTACTCTCTAACTGCATATACCAACGCAAAGATGCCCCAGTCAGACTATTTTGAAAGCAGTGGATCATCAACTTGTCATTTTTCACAAACGAAGTCATTCTTCGACAGAACATCACTAAATGTTGCTTCGGACAGCTATCTCTTCTGTACTTCTCAAATCTCGGCGCTTTGAACTTAGGAGGTAACACCAGGCCAAGAACCAAACACATGCCTGCAGCATTCAGGTTAACAGCATCTTTGACCTTCACGGCTTTAATTTGTTCTTCCAACACTTGGAGTCTTCTATCACATTCAAGAGCTCTTGGGTCTACCGTCCTGGCTACTGGGATCTCTCTTCGGATACTCGGCACAGGGAAAACAACACCTTGACTGTTGATAAGAGGAGGTCGTTCATTGCGGACAACAAACTGCTCATGTCGATCTCGGTCCATAACAGGAGGCTGCACAAACTGGTCTGCAGTAAGGTTGTTCACTTGCGGAAAGTCTGCCTCGGAAGCAGAACCATACAGAGGGTTGGTCGTCATAGTGAACCCTGCCAAGGTGTTAGGAGGCTGGAAGTTGCTTTCAGACATAGCTACTGATAACCTTCAACTGACTTCAATGCTCGATTCTGTTCAAATCTACTCAACCCCTTGGTCGTCTTCTAAAAATCAACAGTTGCTCAGACCAATCGCCGGATAATCACCTTCAGAATCAAAACAACGGTTGGATAAGAGCTCTGGCTAGCTAGAGTATGATATGCAATATGATGCAACACATTTATGCAAATGCAATACAATATGCAGCAAACACGGGATCACAGGCCCCCACACAATCTCTGAATACTGTTGCGCTGCTGACGGAGTACGTTCGCTCTGAAGAGAAGACCAAAATAACGGGTAGGCTGGAAGTCAATTTTCCTGCAAAACCCTCCCACTCACGGGTATGGACATAAACTAACACAAGTTCGGCATCCTATGCGGTCATCAGCGTCACAGACTTTCAAGGCTAAGGATACGATACCCAGAAGGTGTGGCATCATCATATCCTGAAGAGGCCTCACTTAGCTGAATCCCAAATGATCGGTCCCTGGAGTCGATAATCCAACTAACCAACATCCCACTCAACCCAAAGGGTTGAACCGGAAGTCAACCAGAAGAACCTCGTCCGAGTGTGGATTTCGCAGGACACTAGTACATGCAAAGCATGTACGCACCCACTAATTTCCACAACTAATTCTAAGGACCACTCAAGCCTGGGTCTGGCTTCTCACTCAAAGGAACATCCCCCACCCAAGAGCACAATAGCAACAGATAACAGCAATACAAAAATAAACACCCAATAGACAAGCAAATAAGCGCTAGGATTGACTCTCTTAGGGGACGTTGGATCCCACATGCATAAGGAACCATCGCAGTCCTCAGCAGATGGGAACCGTTGGAGTCTCCAGCAGAGTCGCCAGTTGTCGCTACTGCGAAAATCGGCGCCGGCTGAACAGAAGAGTCGCCACCGTGCGTTATTTATCCCAACGGAGGGAAAGGAAACGCTCAGAGTAAACCTACCGCAAAGACGGGAAAGGAATGGTCATCGCAACTAAATCCTGGATTCGGGAGTCGGTTACGCAAGGGGAAGGTATTAACACCCCTCACGTTCGTCGTACTCGACGGGATGCACGCTTGTTTGGTTTGTCTAAAGGATGCAAAACAATCTATCTACGGCTGCTAAATCTAAACGGGAAGGAAACTAACTCGATAGAGCGTCGCACTCTATGCCTACATATTCTCAAGAGAGAAAGTCAGAGTCATCATAGTTCGGAAAGCTACAGGGAATTGGCTCGCCAAGACTTCGTGTCTCGTGCCTACGTACTTCCACACAGAATGGAAGATCAGAGCTTACGTAGTTCAGGCTAACTACGGCTAGACAGGGTGTTCTCGGTCACAAAGGAGTGAGAGATTGAACTGGTTTTAAAGGTACGGGAACTAAAACTACAGTCTGGTCTCAAATGCGCAAGGGCAAGAGAAAGGGAAACAACCAGTCGTCAGCGGGGAAGTTTCGATCGCACAGCAGCGAGAGAACAGAAAGTTCAGTTGTTAGTATGCTCGCTAGGATATCGCATCCTATGCCTACATATTCTCATTAGATATGAGAAATCAGAGCAGCTGTAGTTCAGCCTACTACAGCTAAAACTGGGAAAAAGGGAAAAGGGAAAACGGGAGCTCGCTAGGATACGGCATCGTATTGATCGCGGCATTCTATGTCTAATACAACTAACTGCAAGTGCGCAGTCTATCGCGTAGTAATAAAAGATATCGATCCCACAGGGACTCGTAATCAAACTAGTGTTCTCGGGAGTTACTATGTTTAGCTAGGTAGAATATGTTTTAAGGGGATAAGATTGTCACTAAAAGGGGGAACTAAGATTACTGTATAGATTTTAATTAATTGAATCGATACGTAGTAATTGTGTTCTTCAGGGATTTGATAAGTTACTGGTGTATGAAATAGTTTTCACAGTTTATTTAAGCAGAAAATGGAGATTTAAAGACTCTCGTCTCACAATGGTTATTGACGCTAATCATAATCCTAAGGGCCAAACTTACACTTTCGTATCCCGTTCGGGGTTAAAACTACTTTTTGGAAATCTCTAAGTTCTAATTTGTTTTAAAGTGCTTTCGCTGTTATTAAAACAAATGCCTAGTGTTTACTATCTGACCTTACCGCAGCTTTCGCTTTTTGGTTCGTATCTTAATTAATTTCCCACTTTCGTGGTAAAACTACTTTTAAATAAGTTCTCGCTTTCGCGACGAAGTTTATTCAGTGAATCAATTTTAAACACTTAGACCATAGATTATTTTTGTGAAAAGAAAGTTTTCAAACAAGAGTTATCAAATCCCATTCGAATTATTACTACATATCGATTGCCTAAGTTTAGCTAGACATGGAATTGGGAAGAACAAAACATAAATAATAATAATAAATAATAAATTGCATTATGTTAACACAGAAGTCGATCAAAATGAAAACCTGTAAATAAGCCAATTGGCCTTTGGGCAGATCCTCCACAGATGTTGGCAGGATTCTGGTCTTTAGTGCCAATTTGATCGTACAGTGCAGTAGAAATTACAAAAGAGCGGAAATGGGAATAAGGAAATGTAAAGGAGAAATGGATACAAATAAAAACTGGAAAGTAAATTTGCTCTGGAAATTAAATTCGGCAGCACTTCGTGGTATGAATGCAGCACCCTTTTTGAAGTCCCCTGCTTCCCTTTTTATAGAAGTGGAATCCCAACGGTTATCTCTGAGGATGATGGACCTTGAGGCAGATAATTTAGGGAGTAGTGGACCACTTAATGGGAATTGGAACTGCTCTTTTGACGTGTAATCTAAGTGGGGCGTTTTTGCCTGCATGACGGTCGTCACAAGGTGTGACGGTCGTCACCCGTGTGACGGTCGTCATGCATCTGTGACGGTCGTCACATCAGCAAAAACAGTCTGCTGCGTTTTTCATTGTGTTTTCACTCCTTTTTCGTCCATATTTCATCTGGGATTGCTTCTTTTCTTCATGTTGCCTTGTTTAGACGTGATCGTTGAATACCTGCAAAAACATCAGACAAATACACGGAAATAACCCGAAATCGGATCGAAAACGGTTAGCTTTTAGTCGAATTATGCATAAAAACATCTATATGATTTCGTGTTATCAAACTCCCCTAAGCTTGAATCTTTGCTTGTCCTCAAGTAAAACGTGGAAAAGTCGGCAAGCACGAGGCTGCGTCTTCGTTCGCAGAGTTTGGGGAAACCGGGATTCTTGGTAGGAACAAGACGAGTATCATGACGACACTGGACTACGAGTCTCCGGAGGTCTCCTTTTTATGCAAATTGGTCTCAGTCATGCTACCGTATCTTGGTGTCAAGGTTCTCGTGGCAAGTTCACCCTGTTTGTTCTAGCGCAATCACATTAAGCCCGTTGTCCGCACACTTTCATGGCAAGTCGACCTGTTAGTGAATATGATCTCGTTTTTGTTTTTGATCTTCTTCATTGATCATAATTTGGTGTCATTGATTTTTCAATGAGTTTTTCGTGCCGTTGGGCTAAATGCTCGAGTGAGGAGCACCTAACTTAGAAGGAAACGTATCTTATATTCTTGGGCTTTTTAGCTCTCTTTTCATGATTTTTCATCTTTTTGGAGATCATACACTTATTTGCATCGCTCGCTTGCTTAGAAGTGTTTTTAGGATGGTGCTGACTGCTAGTATAAACTACTTGGGGTTGAGTTTGCGTAGACACTTGAGACTTTGGTACACGTAGGTGGTGAAACCGACTCGCATAAACTAGAGATCTAAGGTGTCTGGACGATACTGGTTTTGTTAGAACTGTCGTTTCCTCGGGGTTTCGAAACTTGTTTTGAACTCAGGTGCATTCTCGTGATGCTTTTGCTTTTGAGGAACAAATGAAAGTTTTTGTTTACGTTGAATAATGTGGGGATTGTTTGCATAACGTGAAAAATATATAGACGAGCTTTATTTGCTAGAAATAGAAAGTGTAAAAATAGAAATTACTAAAATTCAAAGTGCAGTGAAATGGAAATACAGGAAATAAGGGAAGTTCAGAGTACAGTGGAAATAAGGTTCCGCTCCCACACTATCTCGATCAGTGTCCTCACTGATTCTTGAAGCATGCGAGAGGGAGATACAACTGAAAATGAAAATACAAAGAACTGAAATATAGTAAACAATGAAGGAAAAAAATGAAAATCTAGTCCCGGCCTCTGTCACGTCTGCGCTGGAGTCCTCTGGCTCTAGCAAGGGCTACTCTATCCTCATAGCTCATGGCTCCGGTGTGGTAGACCATGTCTTGGAGTCCTTCAACCTGCAGGGTCAGATTCGCTAGACTCTCAGTGATCGTAGCTTGGCCGGTGTGAAGTTGTTGCATTTGAGTCCGGTGCCAAGCTTCGAACTGGTCAGCTTGTTGGTTCTGCTGCTGCAGCATCGTGAGTATCTGTGCCTGCTGGTCTAGGGAGCGACGGAGGTCCTCTTCGGTGTAGTCGGGCACGGGATGGTGACGGCGGCGGCGAGAAGATGTACCTACTGGAGGAGGAGGCTGCGATGCCTCTGGCTGCTCGGACCTGTCCAACTCAGCTTGGATTTCATCGTCAGAATCATGAGTGGGATCCTGAGTAGGAACAGCGGCAGCAGGAGGGGCAGTGAGGTCGAACAACCAGTTGGTACGGTCCTCTGGATGGATGCAGGTGCGGGACGGAAGGATGATTCTTCTGACGGTCTTGCCACGCACAACCGGATGGTATTTCCCGTCAGCTCGGGAGCGGATGAGATGGGAGGCCCTGCAGTGGTCGGTGTCAAGGAACACCGAGGGGATGGAATGGAGGTGCTGGAGGCGGTCGCCAAGGTTCAGCCCAAGTGCAATAGCCGTGACAATCCCGCCAAAGTAGAATGGCTTCGAGCCACGGTTGCAGTTGGCCTGAATGTGAGCCAGCAGGAACGGGGCAGCGTTGACGGGTTCATTGTTGAAGATGCAATGAAGAAAGAAGAGCTCCTTGGAGTTCACTTTGTGGTTGCTGTCTCTGGCGAAGATGGTGTTGTTCAACGCTCTGTGAAAGTACCGGATGGCGGGGTTATGGATGTGAGTGGCGTGCAGGGAGTCCCAACCATCGGCATTTAGGCCGGTCAACTGATACCACAGCGTGAAGGCTTCGTGCTAGAACTGGTCAGTGATGCGGCGATGAGCGTTGTCACCGCGGGGTAGCTGTAGGATGCTGGCGATCTGATTCTGATTCACCTGATAGTTGACGCCAAACATCCGGAAACAAGCGGCACCTGTGTGCTGGTTGAGTTCGCCGCTGCTGGTGACGTACGTGAACGAACTCAAGAACTCAAGAGTGAGTTGTTCATAGGTCGGCTGGGGGTTGGTGCAGAGGTTCCAGATGCCTGCTCGTTGAAGCATCCAGGTTACACCTTCAAGGAGTCCGAGCTCCGTAAGCGATGGAAGGTGCGGGTAGTGAGTTGGCTGGAGTGACCTCTGATGAAATGCAATGTACTGTGCTCGTTGTCTGTCGCCTAACTCGCCTTCAGGGAAGGAAATGTTGCTGACATCTGCGTTTCCGGCCATTGTTGAAGATGGAGAGGTTTCGGAGGTTTTGGGGTTTTTCGTTAAAGAGGGAAAAATGACAGAACGGTGGTTTGGAGGTTGAATTTGGAGTTGAGGTTTATAGTTCAATATGGGGAGGACGAAAATCGTAGTGGGGTATGAATTTGGATGTTTGAAAGTGATAATGGGGGGAGTGGAAGGGAACACGAACCCTGTTTTATCAGATAGCAGTTCTGGGCTGCGTGACGGTCGTCACAAAGGTGTGACGGTCGTCACCCGCGTGACGCTCGTCATGGGGCTGTGACGGTCGTCACAGCAGCAAAATCTGCAGAACGCAGAATTTTGCTCTGAGGGCGTACTCGTGGTGATTTTAAAGCTTAGTATTGATACGGTGACGTAATATAACATCCAACCAACAACAAATAATGCGAAAACAGAATAATTGAATAAAAACTAGAATTGAAATAACATAAAATGGAAACAATTGTATGTAATACATAATGAAAACTAACAATGCGAAAAATCCAAATGATTAAATGAAACTACTCTAGACTAGACTAAACTGAAACTACTGCTACGAGCTAATAACTAATCTTTTCGTTCCTTCAACTCATCGAATTTCTGTGAATAGTAGTCGAGTTGGTCGCAGACTAGATCCATGAAGCCTACCAGTTCGCTGTGCATGCCTACGATATCAGTTTTTACATTAGTCAGAGCTTTATCAACGTCGTCCAATCTGAGTAACACGGCATCCATTTTGTCGGTGGTTTCCTCAGGGATAGGCTCAGGATAAGTATTGTAGTACGGAGGAGTCATAGGGTCTACTTCAGTTTCAGAGGCGGCGTCCTCATAGTACATGTAGTCGTGTGCCTCAGAGATGTGGTCACTGTCATACATATAGTCCTGGGGTGTTGACTGTGGTGAAGGAGGTCCCATAGGCTCATCCAATTCGTAGAGCCAGTTATCCTTGTTGTGGATGCTTGTCATCAGATGATCAGGCAGTGTGAATAGCTGTACTGGTTTTTCGTTAATAAGGTACTCATACGATCCAGGTCCCATAGTCCCTAAGATGCGCCTGTTAAAGCAGAATTGTATGTTCATGGGTCTGATGGTACCAAAACGAGTGCTGGCATTTAAATGGAATCTAAGGCCAAGCTCGTGGGCAATCATTGTTACTAGTCCTCCTATAAGAATAGGTGTTTGAGGTTCCAGCGTGAGGCGTTTGAAGGATCTCATCATGAAAGGCACTGCGTTTACTGTCTGTCCCTGAGAAGCACAGAACATGATGAATAACTCTTCCTTAGACACTGTGGTAATATTTTCTTCTTTTCCAAACAAGGTGTGAGCTAGTATCTTATGGAAGTATCTGAAGGCGGGGTTATGAATGTCATCATTGTACATTTTGTCTGGTTCAGGGTGATAGTCGCCTGTGATTCTACCCCAGAAGTGATCGAGTTGCAAATCAATATCGTCATCTTCTGCACTGATGAACACATGCGGTACGCTAGGGAATCCTAGGAGGTTAGCTAGTGACATCCGGCTATGGGTTTGGTCCATTCCAAACAATCGGAAGGTAATCAACTCTGTGCTGGATCCAAAACCATAGTTGGGTGTATATCTGAAGGAACTAAGGAATTCATAGGTAAGATCCTGGTAGGTAGCGAAAAGTGTTTTCAGAGCAGTGTTCTCCCAACCCAGTTGAATGAACAGGTATTGAATGTTATCCGTGATTCCTAGTTTATCCATAGTAGCCTTATCATAATACAGCGTTAAGGCGAATTCTCTTTCGGTCAGTGCTGCAAATCTTGCCTTTTGAGCGAGTCCTCTGAAGTGAACCTTTGTGAAATCGTACTCGGCCATACTCGCAGGTAATTCGGAGAAAACAGAAGGAATGTTTTGAAGGCTTTAAAAATCCTGAAAAGTTTAAAACAAGAAATTGAAGTCAGGATTTTTAGAAACGAAAAGTGGTAGAAACAAAAGGCAAAAGAGAAAAAACTAAAATAAGAATAAAAGTACGAAAATGAACGAAAGTAGAAAGTAGTAGTAGTTTTAGGATTTTTGTTGGATTTTTCAAAGTAGAATTTTAAGGAAAAATGAAATGCAATGACGAGGGAAATTTGGGTTGCCTCCCAGTAAGCGCTGTTTTTAACGTCTAAAGCCTGACGATAGCTTGGTGAGAAGCTATTCGGGTGTCTGAGCTAGAAGCTCAAGCAATGTTATATTGCTGACTTGAGGACTGTTGTCGTTCTTATTGTAATGTTTTAGACGTTGCCCGTTTACGATGAATGGTGCATTCGTCTTATCGGTAATTTCGACAGCTCCACTCTGAAGTACTTTAGTCACTTCATAGGGTCCAGACCACCTAGATTTTAGTTTTCCTAGGAAGAGTTTTAATCGTGAATTGAAGAGCAATACGATGTCTCCCACACTGAATTGTTTCCTGATTGAACGTTTATCATGCCACTTTTTAGTTCGTTCTTTGTAGATACGGGCATTTTCGTAAGCGTCTAATCGAAGTTCTTCCAACTCGTGTAAGTTCAAGATTCGCTTTTCTCTTGCCTCAGTGTAGTTGAAGTTGAGTGTTTTAATGGCCCAAAAGGCCTTGTGCTCTAACTCTACAGGGAGATGGCAGGATTTACCGTAAACTAATTTATAGGGGGTAGTACCTATTGGTGTCTTAAATGCGGTCCTATAGGCCCATAAAGCTTCTTGTAGCTTTGATGACCAATCTTTTCTCGAGGTAGCGACAGTCTTTTCCAAGATCTGTTTTATTTCTCTGTTCGAGACCTCTTCTTGTCCGCTAGTTTGCGGATGATAGGGTGTAGCTACTCGGTGCCTGACTCCATATCTAGAAAGAAGTTTATCGAATATTCGTGATATGAAGTGAGATCCTCCGTCACTAATGACGAGTCTGGGTACACCGAATCTAGGAAAGATTGTGTTCTTGAAGAGTTTGATTACTACTCGTGCGTCGTTTGTTGGAGCAGCTATGGCTTCTATCCATTTAGACACGTAATCGACAACGACGAGTATGTAATTATTACCAAAAGAAGGAGGGAAAGGTCCCATGAAATCTATTCCCCAAACGTTGAAGATTTCTACCTCTAAGATTCCTTTCTGAGGCATTTCATCGCGTCGTGAGATGTTGCCAGTTCGTTGGCATCTATCGCACTTTTGCACAACGATGTGAACGTCTTTCCAGAGATTAGGCCAGAATAGGCCGGCTTGGAGAATCTTAGCGCACGTCTTGGACGTACTAGCATGACCACCATATGGTGCTGAGTGGCATTGGGAAATAATATTTTTTATTTCTTCCTCTGGGACACAGCGACGGTATATGTTGTCGGCCCCTCTCTTGAAGAGTAGGGGTTCGTCCCAATAATAGTGTTTCAGATCGTGGAAGAATTTCTTCTTTTGCTGATAAGTAAGATCTGGTGGAAGCACGCCCGCAGCGAGGTAATTAACGATGTCAGCATACCAAGGTAATGTGACTTGGGCATAAACGGCTTCTACGGCTTTTTCGAATTCTGGATCTTTCGAGATTGAGTTGGGTATGTCACTTTCTAATTTGGCTATCAGACGTTCGTACGGGAAATCGTCATTTATCGGTACTGGTTCGTGTCTGATGCCTTCTATTCGGGATAAATGATCCGCAACAACGTTCTCGGTTCCTTTCTTATCTTTGATTTCTAAGTCAAACTCTTGTAATAACAGGATCCATCTCAATAGTCTTGGTTTGGCATCCTTTTTGCTTATTAGGTACCTTATGGCAGCGTGGTCTGTGTATATTATAATTTTTGCTCCTACTAAGTAAGAACGGAATTTGTCAAGCGCAAATATAACTGCTAGAAGTTCCTTTTCTGTGGTAGCGTAGTTCATTTGGGCAGGATCTAAGGTTCTACTGGCATAGTAGATAGCATGGAGTTTCTTGTCCTTCCTTTGTCCTAGAACTGCGCCTACAGCGTAATCACTCGCGTCGCACATGATTTCGAACGGTAGTCTCCAATCTGGTGGTTGCATGATTGGTGCGGTGATAAGGGCTGATTTTAATGTTTCGAATGCTTTTAAACAGTCGTCGTCGAAGACGAACTCAGCATCTTTCATTAACAGGCCGGTCAGAGGTTTTGTGATTTTCGAGAAATCTTTTATAAATCTTCTGTAGAAACCGGCATGTCCTAGAAAACTCCGTATTTCTCGTACGGATTTTGGAGGTTGGAGATCTTTTATAATCTCTATTTTAGCTTTGTCTACCTCAATCCCTCTATCTGATATGACGTGTCCTAGAACTATTCCTTGTCGGACCATAAAATGGCATTTCTCCCAATTTAGGACGAGGTTTACTTTTACGCAACGTTCTAGTACCATTTCTAAGTTTTGTAAGCATCCTTCAAAACTTTGTCCACATACCGAGAAATCGTCCATAAACACTTCCATAATGTCGTCTATGAAATCTGCGAAGATTGCCATCATGCATCTTTGGAAGGTTGCTGGAGCGTTACAGAGTCCGAACGGCATTCGGCGGTAAGCAAAAGTACCGTAAGGACAGGTGAATGTAGTCTTTTCTTGGTCATCAGGATGGATGGGAATTTGGAAGAATCCTGAGTAACCATCTAGATAGCAGAAATATGAATGTTTGGCTAGTCTTTCCAACATTTGGTCTATGAAGGGTAGCGGAAGTGATCTTTGCGCGTAGCCTTGTTAAGCTTCCTATAATCAATACACATCCTACTTCCAGTCACGACTCTTTTTGTTATCAATTCGCCTTTTTCGTTTTTAACTACTGTGACTCCTCCTTTCTTTGGTACGACATGAACTGGGCTAACCCATTCACTATCGGAGATCGGATAGATGATTCCTGCATCTAGTAATTTCTTTACTTCATCTCTGATTACAGTGCTCAGGATGGGGTTCAATCTTCTCTGATGCTCTCGAGAAGTTTTAGAGTCTTCCTCTATTGTAATTCGATGCATACAGATCGAAGGGCTTATACCTTTTAGATCGCTTATGTTATAGCCTAACGCAGTGGGGTACTTCTTTAGGACTTCTAATAACTTTTTAGTTTTTGGTTGTCCTAAGTCGGCGTTGACTATCACTGGTCTTTTTAGTTCATCGTCTAGAAATTCATATCTGAGGTTTTTGGGTAGTGTTTTAAGTTCTAAAGATGGGTTCTTTGGACCTGGCATATGGTTTGGGGTCAGTGCTAAGCTTTCGCTTAGGCTGTCGTCCTTATACGGTTTACGCCAATTGTCGTCTTCAAAAATGTCGGGTATTTGAATCTTTATTATTTCTGAATACGTGGTCTCTTCATTTTCAAGTTCTCTTATGCATTCGTCAATTTCATCTACTAAATAGCAGGTATCGTCTATTGCTGGTGCTTGTAAGAACTTGGTGAGAATGAACTCTATCTTTTCTTCTCCTACTTCGAATGTTAGCCTTCCTTTCTTCACGTCTATAATCGCTCCGGCTGTAGCTAGGAATGGTCTTCCTAGGATAATTGGGGTTACAGTGTCTTCCTTGATGTCCATGATTATGAAGTCGGTTGGAATGTAGAATTGTCCTATGCGTACTGGAACGTTTTCCAGTATTCCGACGGGGTATTTTACTGATCTGTTAGCTAATTGTACGGACATTTTGGTTGGCCTGAGGTCTCTCATATTCAGCTTTTTGCATATAGATAAGGGCATAACACGGATACTGGCTCCTAAATCGCATAGAGCTTTATCTATTACGAACTTTCCTATGATGCAGGGTATGGAGAAACTACCTGGGTCTTTTAATTTAGGAGGCATGCGGTTCTGAATAATAGCGCTACACTCTGCCGTAAGTGTAACTGTTTCGTTATCCTCGATCTTTCTCTTATTCGACAGGATCTCTTTGAGAAATTTGGCGTATGACGGCATTTGAGTTATCGCTTCTGTAAAAGGAATAGTAATATTCAGCTGTTTAAGGAGCTCTACAAATTTCTTAAACTGTCCTGAAGTTTTAGAGTTTATTAGTCTTTGCGGATAAGGAATAGGTGGTTTATATGGCGCTGGAGGTGCTTGAGTTTTTTCACTTGTGGTATCCTCCTTCTCGTTGTCCTCCTTCTTCTCTAACTCAGATTCCTTTTCTGTTTGTTCAGTTGGTTTCTGTTGCATGGCTGAGTTTTCGGTCCTCGGATCGATCGGTTCGTCCAATTCTTTTCCACTTCTTAGTATCACAGCATTTGCTTGGCCTTTGGGATTCTGTTCGGGTTGTCCAGGAAATGTGCCAGCAGGTGCGGCAGCAGAGGCTTGCTGTTGAGCCACTTGTGATATCTGAGTTTCTAACATTTTGTTGTGGGTGGCTAAAGCGTCTACTTTTCCTGTCAACTGTTTAATTTGCTCGCTAGTGTGTATGTTTTGATTCAGGAACTCTTTGTTCGTCTGAGCTTGCGTAGCTATGAAATTTTCCATCATCAATTCGAGGTTTGATTTCCTAGGTGCATTCTGAGCAGCTGGTTTTTGATATCCTTGCGGAGCAGTAGGCATTTGCAATGCATTTTCACTTTTGTAAGAAAAGTTTGGATGATTTCGCCAACCTGGGTTGTAGGTATTTGCGTAGGGATTTCCTTGAGCATAATTTACCTGGTCTGGCGGGATTCCGGCTAGCAATGGGCATTCAGGTGCATTACGAGTGGTGCTTCCGCATAACTCGCAATTTGGAGTTACTGCAGTGACAGTTGCAGTGGGGTTAACGGTCAGACTATCGATCTTTTGTGCTAGAGCATCTACTTTAGCATTGAACTTTTCAAGGCTGCTGATTTCGTACATCCCACCTTTCGCTGTGGTTTTCTCATTTGGAGTGCGTTCACCTCCCCATTGGCAATGGTTTTGTGACATGTTTTCTATTAATTGATAGGCTTCATCGTATGGCTTATCCATAAGTGCACCGCCCGCGGCAGCGTCTATTGTCAATCTAGTATTGTATAGAAGCCCATTATAGAAAGTATGGATTGTCACCCAGTCTTCTAGACCATGGTGAGGACATGTTCTCATCATATCTTTAAATCGTTCCCATGCTTCGTAGAGAGATTCAGTATCTTTCTGTCGAAATCCGTTGATTTGAGCTCTAAGCATAGCAGTTTTGCTTGGTGGAAAATATCTCGCTAAGAAGACGTTCTTCAATTGCTCCCACGTCGTAACGGAGTTGGATGGTAATGATTGTAACCATGTCCATGCTCTGTCTCTAAGAGAGAATGGGAAAAGACGAAGTCTTATCGCGTCTGGAGTTACTCCATTTGCTTTCACTGTGTCTGCGTATTGTACAAACTTCGTTAGATGTTCGTTCGGATCCTCAGTTGCGTTACCTGAGAATTGGTTTTGTTGTACAGCCGACAGCAATGATGGTTTCAGCTCAAAATCATTTCGGGTAATAGCTGGGGCAGCAATGCTACTTCTAGGCTCCATCTGAGATGGTGTAGCGTATGCCTTCAGCGGTTTGTTCGGAGGTCCTTCAGCCATCGTCGGTTCTTCTTCGGATTTGGGAATGGGAGTGAGAGGATCAGGAATGTTATGTTTGAGTTGGTACTCAATGATTCGGCTTCTTAGATGTAAGAAGCGTTCTAGTTCTGCGACTGAAGGTTTCAAGATATCGCCTTGTGGGCAATCACTTGGCATACAATCGACAGCACTAGTAAAGGAAAAATGAAAATTGTTTACCTAGTCTATACGGCGTAACAGAAGGTTACACTATTGACTAAACGGGTCCCCGGCAACGGCGCCAAAAACTTGATCGCGACTTTCTATGTCTAATACAACTAACTGCAAGTGCGCAGTCTATCGCGTAGTAATAAAAGATATCGATCCCACAGGGACTTGTAATCAAACTAATGTTCTCGGGAGTTACTATGTTTAGCTAGGTAGAATATATTTTAAGGGGATAAGATTGTCACTAAAAGGGGGAACTAAGATTACTGTTTAGATTTTAATTAATTGAATCGATACGTAGTAATTGTGTTCTTCAGGGATTTGATAAGTTACTGGTGTATGAAATAGTTTTCACAGTTTATTTAAGCAGAAAATGGAGATTTAAAGACTCTCGTCTCACAATGGTTATTGACGCTAATCATAATCCTAAGGGCCAAACTTACACTTTCGTATCCCGTTCGGGGTTAAAACTACTTTTTGGAAATCTCTAAGTTCTAATTCGTTTTAAAGTGCTTTCGTTGTTATTAAAACAAATGCCTAGTGTTTACTATCTGACCTTACCGCAGCTTTCGCTTGTTGGTTCGTATCTTAATTAATTTCCCACTTTCGTGGTAAAACTACTTTTAAATAAGTTCTCGCTTTCGTGACGAAGTTTATTCAGTGAATCAATTTTAAACACTTAAACCATAGATTATTTTTGTGAAAAGAAAGTTTTCAAACAAGAGTTATCAAATCCCATTCGAATTATTACTACATATCGATTGCCTAAGTTTAGCTAGACATGGAATTGGGAAGAACAAAACATAAATAATAATAATAAATAATAAATTGCATTATGTTAAAACAGAAGTCGATCAAAATGAAAACCTGTAAATAAGCCAATTGGCCTTTGGGCAGATCCTCCACAGATGTTGGCAGGATTCTGGTCTTTAGTGCCAATTTGATCATACAGTGCAGTAGCAATTACAAAAGAGCGGAAATGGGAATAAGGAAATGTAAAGGAGAAATGGATACAAATAAAAACTGGAAAGTAAATTTGCTCTGGAAATTAAATTCGGCAGCACTTCGTGGTATGAATGCAGCACCCTTTTTGAAGTCCCCTGCTTCCCTTTTTATAGAAGTGGAATCCCAATGATTATCTCTGAGGATGATGGACCTTGAGGCAGATAATTTAGGGAGTAGTGGACCACTTAATGGGAATTGGAACTGCTCTTTTGACGTGCAATCTGAGTGGGGCGTTTTTGCCTGCATGACGGTCGTCACAAGGTGTGACGGTCGTCACCCGTGTGACGGTTGTCATGCATCTGTGACGGTCGTCACATCAGCAAAAAGCGTCTGCTACGCTTTTCATTGTGTTTTCACTCCTTTTTCGTCCATATTTCATCTGGGATTGCTTCTTTTCTTCATGTTGCCTTGTTTAGACGTGATCGTTGAATACCTGCAAAAACATCAGACAAATACACGGAAATAACCCGAAATCGGATCGAAAACGGTTAGCTTTTAGTCGAATTATGCATAAAAACATCTATATGATTTCGTGTTATCACGTATGCCTACGTACTCTCGTCGGGCACGAGAGATCAGAGCTAACGTAGTTCAACAGGAAAACGAATCTCGGGTGCACGGGGGCAAGAGAAGGGAAACAGGGATTCACTCGCACGGGGCGAGAACAAAGAGGAAGCAGGCCTACGCCTAAACGGGAAGGAACTCGGGACACGCACGCAAGAACCTAAGAAGAAACTCCTCAGCTGGCACTTCCTTTGTATCTGATGATGCAGCCCACAACAATCGCTGGTTGCTTGAAGATTTGAATACGACAATGATGATGAACGAAGCAGCTCCAGGGCTCCTGACGTACGCGCAAGCTCCATTCCAATCTTCTCCTCTCTAGATCTTGATGATGACGCTTGAACCAGGAACAATGTAATGCTTAGACCGTCATGGTTCGATTTATACGAGAAATCGAACTCTAAGAGGTAGCGTATTAATATCCGTGTCAAAGACAAGATGGAGAAATGATATCGAAGATCATTCTCCAATTGAATCGTGTCACACGGCCAGCCAGAAATAAAATCGAGAATAAAGTCAGATGAAAACGAAAATAGGAGACAAAATCCAATAGCAAAATGGAAATAAAAGTCTACTCCTAAAATACGGCAATTAAATTCCAACTAGAAAATATTCTAAGAAATATTAAAGAAAATGCGTATAGAAAAATAAAATCCTATATTATTCTATGCTGAAAAATCTATGATAATAGCTATATATTCTATAAAGAAAATAAAAAAAACTATATTAAATCTATAACACCCTATAATATGCTTTTAATATTGCCAAGAAAAATGAAGAAAAATATGAAAGAAAAAAAAAATGCAGCAGGGGGGTTTATTAGTGACTGGGGTGTATGTCCAGGAAAATACATTGCAAGGCCCAGCCCACAAGGAAATTCAGAAAACAAAAGGAAATAAAAAACAGGGGGGTTTTATGGCATAAAACGGAGGTGTGAGTCCAGAAAAGATATAGTGGGCCCAGCCCAACTACACACACGAACAGGGTGAAAGGAAAAACGGGGGGTGCGTTACAACAGCCAATGGGCCTCAGAGCCCAATCCCTAGCCACGTAGCACAACCTTCAGAAAAACATAACCCTAATCTCTCCTTTGCAGAACACTGTTCACTTCCTCCCAAACGGCGCCCTCACTCTCTTCTCTCAGACACTCTCTCTCCGATTCAAACCTCGTTCAAATCTATCCCTATCTCTCGGTCTCCATCTCATCAAAGTCTTTTATCCGGAAATGATGATGGTGCGCTCTGAAGATGCTGAGTTTTGACGAGGCGATGAAGGATGCTTAAAGACGGAAGTTCTTGAAGATATGGTTACTCTGATGAAGAAAATCTGGAGAAGAAAAACCCTGAGGGATGACGAAGAATCTGGAGATGCGTTGATGATTCTTGAGGTGCTTGGAAGATTTGATGATGAACTTGTGAAGGATTGGACGAATCTGGCCGCATCTGGAGAAGAAACGACGAACAACGCTTGAAGATTATTGATGCATGTTGATGATCGAAGGGGATCTTGAAGGTTCCGTTTCTGGAAAAGGATTAAAGAACACCCGAATATTCTTGGAGGTTGTTGAAGGAGGTTCCGTGTTGGATGAAGATATGGATGTGGTTGAAGTTCTTGGCAAGATGATGAATGAGATGAGAACGATGAAGGTTGTTGATGATCGGAGAGTTGGATGGAGATTGGAGAAGAAAGATGAGGGTTTCTGGAAACTGGTGATATGCGTTCTTGAATGTTCTTCGTTGATGAGTTCTGGATGAAGAACGAGGGATGAAGATTGAAGGATCTTCATCAATTTCTGGATGAATCTGGGTGGAATCAAGAACAGCCGGTGAAGAAACTCCGTTGAAGATTATGAGCAAATCTGGGAAAACTGAGAACACAGATGATGAACATGATGAATCCGGTGAGATTCTGGGCGAAGTGCGTTTTCCGGTGACCGTTGCGGTGGCCGGAGTTGGTTAGGGTTAGCTTGCCGACGAAGTTGATTGGAGAGGATGAACGGAGAGGACGAAATGCAGTTTTCCCGGCGAGTATTTGGCCGTGTGCGCCGCCGTTGGATTTCTCTGGTGATGTCCTCAGTGTGTTTGCATGGCCGGCCGGCGATGGTAGGTGGACGGTGCACGCGTGGCACGCAGGCAAGGCAGAGAAACGGAGGTGAAGACACGTGGCGGAGAGGCAGTGTGGGTGGAGGACGGTGGAGTGGCCACATGTGGCTACATGCAGAAGGGTGTGGAAGCTTCTGAGAAGCACACGTGGAAATGGAGAAGTTCGCTGAGTGTGAAACGTGAAACGTGTGAACGCGTGGCCTTTTTATAGACAGACACGTGGCGATAATTGGACTGGGCCTCCATAGTACATTTGGCCCACCGAATTAAGACTTGATTAAACATTAATGGACATGATTAAACCCAATTAAACTCATGATTAACCCTAATTAAAGGAACTCCATTAAGACTAACGAAAATTAAAAACTACCATTAAAGCCTAACTGAAAAATTAAGACCAATAAGACTCAATTAAGACTAACAATTAATCCTAATTAAAACTAAACAATTCAATTAAAATCTAAACTAAAAAATACTATATTAAAATCTATTTACAAAACTATTCATTAACCTAATAGCATCTAATTAAAAATGATTAAAATCTATTGAGTTCTAAAAATAGCTATTATATACTATATTAAAAACCATTAATATCTATTCAGAGAAAAGAAACTATTTTCTATTATTTCTATAAAAAGAGAAATCTATTTAATCTTTAAAAAGGAAAAAACTATTAAATTCTAGAAAAAAAAATCTATTTTCTACTAAAAGAAGAACTATTAAATTTCTATTACAATTCTAGACTATTCTACTATATTATTCTAAAAATCTTATTAAAGCTAATAAAAGCTATATTATTCTATTTATCAAAAAGAAACTATATTATCTTAGAAACAAATAAAATCCTATTAATATTCTAAAAACAATAAAATCTATATTAAAAATTCTAGAAAACTATAAAACCCTAAAGTACTATTAAAAGGTCTAAAAATGCAATAAAGGCAAACAACCAACATAAAAGAGAGCGCGAGACCAGATCGAAGCAAGCAGTAAACCCAGACACCAAGAACCTCCAAAATCACTGCGTAAGCTGAAAACGCCCAGGAAGTGCATGACTTCTCAAAAATAACCTCCGATTATCCGAACCGGTCTGAAATACCCGAAATGTGAAAACAGAGCTGAAATCCCGATAAAATCAATATGAATGAGAAAATGCACTGTATGCGGTACGCGAATGCAAATGCGAAATGCGTCGAACCATAAACCAAATGTGGGACCCGGTTGGTCAAATTTTAGGGTGCAACACCTCTCAATCCTCACCAACTTTGCACTTGAACCCCTTCTAATCAATATATAGATGATGTTGGACCTCTCTAGAATCTTCTGGAATCATCCAAGGAGATGTTGAATTTCTCATGTCATCAAAAATACCATCTCATGCCATACTCACCCCAATTCTGGTTTCACTTGTTGCAGCAGCTTGTTATGATCCCAAAATCTCTCCAAATGAGATATTAGATGTGTTACAATGCCTTGGAAGCTTTTGCATTGATCTCTCATGTGTTTTGCAAATGTTACTTAAGATGTAAGTAACTACTTTTCAAAGCAAGTCCACAAATTACACCTCAACTCAAAAATGTGGCTAAACCAATGTTCTTAAAATGTTTTTTAGAGTCAAAATGATATATTACATGCCTTGTTTTGGATGTGTAGATCAAAAATATCAATTTCCAACTTTGGTTTATTTAACTTATACCCTTATTTTAGGTCATTTTTGCAACTTTGAGATACAAGCACTTCCAACAACTCCTGACCTCTTTACTAGCCTTAAAATATCATTTTGAACAAGTTTGATGTTGAACATTTTCCCATTTGAAGCTTGGAAATAGGAGTTATGGCCTTATGGTTGAAATGACCTGTAATCTCCAAATGACCAAAATGCCCTTGACTTGTCAAAGCCATAACTTGAGTTCTACAAATCCTATAAAGGACTTCTAGTACTCTCTAGAACGCTAAGAGGATAAGGAACAACATTCATGTTGACCAAAAGTTCATAGGAATCATCCTTCTTGGGAAAACGTTTCATGCAAGTTGGGTAACTTTCAAGCTCCCAAATCCACATACCTCAGATGACCTGTAACTTGTCAAAGTCATAACTTGAGTTCTATAAATCCTATCAAGGAATTCTAGTACTCAAATTAAATCTAAGATCAAGCTCTAAAACATTCATGTTGGGGGTAAGATGAGATGACGATCACATCTTGAGCTAAAATGCCTTGAAGATAGGGGTCAAACTAGGGGATTTTACACTGTCAAGCCTTAGAAACCCTAGCTTGAAACTTCTCAAACTCTTCAATCATGATGAGTTGACCTTGGGATCATCCTTATAACATCTCAATGTATCAATCCATGATCACATGGCTTTTGAATTAGGTCTCAACCTTGTTCAAATCATCAGTTGACTTAGGGTTGACCCAGTCAAACCCTAATTGCACCACTCATGGCTGAGCCTTCTTAATCTTGCACAATGACCTGTCTAGGCTTCAAAGTGATCTTCAACACTTATCATGAGCTCTCTCAAGACCTCAAGTCTAACTTCATGGCTTCAGAATCATCTGATGGTCTTCCCCATAACTCTCAAGTTAGGAGACACACTTGGCTTCAATCACTCTCTCTGAGGATCTTTTAACTTCTCTGATAAGGATATCAACCCTTGAACACTTGAATAAGCTTCTTAGCTAGATTCAAGGTCTTGTGTAGCTCTTTATTGGTAATCATACCTCTTGATCTCCTGCACACATGTCAATGAAATGCAAATGATAATGCTAATGTGAATGAAATGAAACATAAGCTAGGTAAAGAAATGTTGGGCAAATTTTGGGGTGCAACAATAGGGATCAACAAGGTACGCCTCTATCTCTCTTAAGGAAAAGTTCCTACGATATTGATTGTATTGATGTGGGGTGGAGATTCTATCTCGCTTAAGATGATTGACATCTTTCTCTATCGTGTTTGAATATTGTTGAATTATTGAGTTGAGTTATATTATTTTTGTTTCTATGTTGTAAAGTAAAGACAAAGGTCCTCCTATGGGGTAGGATTTGTCCTAAAAGATCGACTTGAATTGGATCAAGGATCAAGGGGAATATGATGTAAATGATGTGCACTACACACAATTGTTGAATCATGTGTAAGTTTTTCCTTTGGACGGATGCAAGGCGATAATATAAATTGCAGTAATGTAAAGGCTGTAAAATAAATTGCGAAAAGTAAAATCATACACATACGCATGAAAGCGCTGAAGTGTGTGAGAGTGAATAGAATAAAAGTGGATAAGGTAAAACGCACGTACGCATGAAAGTGCTAAGTGTGTGAACGTGAATTGTGTATGTGAATGTGCGGAAGCGTGCACGATTGGATTACTTTACAATGTTGATTGTTTTTAAGGGGTGCTTGATTAGAGAAGAAAAGGTTATATTAGTTCATTTGAATTGATTTGAGAAAATATTTAATTATGTTTTCAAGAAAATGTTGATTAACTTGGTGAGATGAATTTTATAAAAGACGTTGTATTAATTTTTAAGGAGATTAATTTTAAGAGAAATAGTTGTATTAGATTATATGAATTGATTTATGAGAAAATATTATATTAGTTTGAAAATTGTAAGTGAATTTGATTTTAAGGAGAATGTTTAATTAAGTTGGTGAGGTTGATCTTAGAGAAAAGTTGTATTAATTGAGATTGATTTAAAGAGAGGGTAGTTTTTATTTTAATAAGACTTAGATGTGGAATTACTTTAATTCTAAAGAGTGATTTTATTACCTCATGAATATATGAAGAGATTTATTTTATAAAATATAATAATTAAATAAAAGGTTAATTTAGTTAAGAAAATGTTTTACTAATAAAAGGTTTTGGTTAGATTTCTTATTAAAAGGTTTAACAAGTAAATTAATTAGATTATGAAATGATTTTCTATTAAATAAAAAATAGTTTCTTTTTGTTAAATAGTCACAAGTTATTAAATTATTGAAAAAGATTTATATTAAAAAATAAGTTATGTTTATTTAAAAGTTATTAAGTTATATAAAAAACAAAAGGATTAATTAAACGAATTACTAATTATTTATTTTATATAAAAAGATTGAGGATTAGATTACCGGTTAATTTAATTAAGGTGATTATAGTGGTTAAGATGTGGGTTAATTAGGATGGATGGACTGCGTATGGGCGCAGGTCTGGGGGTGTACGGTGGGTGAGCGAGTGGATCGTTGAATTGTGGTGTGATGACGAATGTGCGGCCGTGATGGCGTGGTTGCACGGTATGTGCGTGTGTGAGCCTACGTATGATTACAAGAATACAAAACAAACTAAATAAAAATAAAACCAAAAAAAAACCCTAAATCCCCCAATTCACCCCCTCCGCCGTTTCTCTTTCAATCTCCTCTTTCTTCTCCAAATCTTCATTTTTTCTTCTCTTTCTGCTTTCTCGATCCTCTCTTCTCTCCGTTCGCTCCTTCATTTCCTTCTTCTTCATCCACGTTTCTCCTCCTTCTACTTTCCTGCATAGACAACAACAAATGAGAATTTATAGCCAAAAGTCATACTCACGGTTACAATGGGTTTTTTGTAGGTTCAACGACTGATGATTCACGGGCGATGCGAAGGTTATTGAAAGGTTTCGCGGTGGGGATCTCCGGCGTGGGGAGGTTTTAGACGACGGTCGATTTTTGGTGGACTCGTAGACTGGAAGGAAGATTCCCGGCGACGAGGATTTCACCGACGGTGGTTGAGGGTCGCAACGAGAATGGTTCTGGCGACGATAAAGTTAGGTCTTTTACGATTCTAGGTTTTTTTGATTTGGAATCTTTGCATTTGAGTTTTGTCGTGAATGGATTTTTGTGTGTTTTATTTGTTGAGTGTTTCTCGTGTGTATCTCGTTAGAGTTTGGATTTTTCGGTTGTTGGTGTGTTTTTATTCGTATCCCCTGTTCTGGTGTTTTCATCTGCCTTTTATAGGTCTTGAAAATGAAACAAGGTTGTTAATGTATTGAATGCACTTCCTTTTCTTTACCAAACCTATTCTGAGCTTGTTTTGGAAGTAAATTTATTGTCCTTAATCTTGTCTGAGATATGCTATATTGCATTGATGTTTGTGGTTTTGGCAATTTACTCTGAAAAATCCTTTTCTTGACCGTGTTCTGTTGTGCCTCAAGAAACGGTCTTATGTGTTTGAAGAATTCCTTTTCCCAAATGCGCCTGTCTATGTATGTTTTGGAAGGCTCATTGATTGTGCTTGATATTGTCTTGCAGCTGTAAATACTCTTCCAAATTTGTGTGATTGTGTCTGATAGTGTTTGAGACATGTATGTGAGAGTAATTATTTCCGTTTTGAATTCCTTAACCTCAAGACGTATGCCTTTGATAACAGGTTTATACATGGCCTCATGGTGTGAATAAGAATCGGTCTTGCAGTGGATTTCCACGGAGAATTGCTTGGTTCCCGCAAATCTCGAGTTGAGTAAGCTCTGACAATTAGTACTACTTGGATCGGTCACCTTCTCATCTTTGTTTTATTGCTTGTGTTTGTAGGTATTGTTGATGTTGTGACAGCGTTGTGTTGGGTTGTCTCAGATGTGATGGTGACAATGTTTTAGCGCGTGATATCGGGCTTCGAGTAGGAGATGAATGATCTTCGTCAGGGCCGCTTCTTTGTTTCTGGTGGTTTTTTATGATGAATGCAGGAAGCCTGTCTCTTATATCTACGTCAAACGCAAGCCATAAGCAGCACATTTCAACTGGATCAAGGGATTTCAGTAGTTAATCTCAGTTTCAGGAATTCCACAACTGTAACATTGGACATTCTTGATGAGGTTCTCGAGAAGACCAGCAAGTTTTGGGGTATCGTGTGCCTCAAATGGACGGATTATCGCAGCGAGCAATGTAGCTGATAATGGTTAGAGAGAAATCCCTCAGAGACTGCTTGCAGATCATCTTGGATGGTTTGGCGAACCAGGAAGCATTGAGGACTTCCTGGCTACTCGGGGAGAAGAAGTTAGAAGAGGGTCAGTTGATACACTAAATCTTACATTGGTAGATATAGCTGGAAAAACAATCTTGAAGGGTACAATACGTGGCAGGTGCAGATATGCTCTTTTCACTTCGGACGGGACATGCCGAGGCTATTCTCGGAAAGAGAACGGTAGCTGCTATGTATTAGTAACCGGTAAAAGAAAAGCATCCCTTCTGAATCTCTGATTGCATTTTAAAGCTTGTCGTAATTGTGTCTGAGGACGATTTTGGAACTGTGATAAATGTGTTTGGTCCTTAAACATGTTGTTATGTTCTTCCTGATGCAGGTGGTGCTTCTCTCGAGTTGTTGAGGCAAAAGAGTGTGGGATCGTTGCCATGAGCTCAACATGACTTAATTGTAGCTTGTGCACAATTATGGTTACTGATGACAGCGGAAGCATGAGTCGTCATATCCACATCTGTATGACCAGAGGATATCCTAGTAAGAACCTGTTCGATGAAAGCAACTGTTTCGGAGCGTGTGTTGCGCAAATGGGAAATTTGCAAAATGTGATTGCAATATTGAGGCCACTCAATAAGACGATCCACAAATTGCTCCAGTGCTTTGACAAGATTTTGCCATATCCAAATCATCAGCATCCTGCATTGCCCCCTAAATTTGTTACCTGATCTTCTCTCGTTTGCACCACATGTGTATTAGAAATATCTTCAGATAAAGGAAACGATCATTCCTTTTCTTCACTCTCTTTTTCATATGTGATAGACTCATCCACTACGGTTGTAATAAAAGTATGCAGGGACAAAAGATCAACAGGTTTGGATGCATGTTCATATGTTGTTCCTCCTTTTCTTAGTTCTTTCAAAACTGTGAGTTAATTTTCTTACGGCATTCTGATGTGTTCTGCAGGTGCTTAATACGGAGAACAGAAGGCCAAATATGATCCCGAAGACACTGCTGTTAGTTACAGTGAGATTCCTCACTGACTTGGTCGCGGAAATACCGGCAGAAGCTTTGAAGATGTTATTAGAAAAAGAGTGTAATTGATATGTAATATTAACTTAGGACCCAATGTCACCTTAGGTCAAATAATAGGGATTAATTCACCGTTCTAGCGACATGTTATTATTATGAAGCTTGTAATGACGTAGTTGTCTGTGAGGAAAGGCTGGTGTCTGGTAGCGTGAGTGTGTTTTGGTTTTGGATTGGCCATTTGAGTCTTGTATTCCAATGATAAATTTGTAATAAATTTGTAATGCAAAGCTGACGTTTCCTCCATTAGCATGTAACACTCTTTATCCATATGATTAGCTGGTTTCATTATGACGGTTGAATTGTGGTATGTCAATTTGGATACAATTCTTGGAACACCAATGCACCGCTCACTCTCAATGTAAAGGTTGAGTTCAAGGAGTGACAAATAACCCTTAAGTTTCTCCTTCGTGAAATAAATCTCGATGTTTACACTCAGTCCCTTAGGCAATAGAGTTAGGGGTTTACCTTGATACTTGTGGCAAGACTTGTATCCACGAAAGAAATGATCCCTTTAAGTTTTCTGCACATTTAACCTTTTCAAAATAAATAACATGATGTTATGTTGTTATGTTGACCGTGAAAATGGATGAATTTGGAATTTGGAATGGTACTGATCGGTTTGGAGACGGATACTGAAAATAACTCCCCTATGCACTTGAGGTGTACTTGAAACCATGAATCGGTTTAATTTCAAACCAATCACAATCCTTTGAGTAAAACCTCCACCCGCGAAACACTTCGAATCCATGAAAACTTAAGCAATCCTCTTGAAGATGACAATCCTTGAAGTACTTGACTGAGAAAAAGGGAAGAGTACTACCTATTTTGAAATTTAGGCCTGCACCAAATGGTTAGTCGTAACAAAAAAAATTAATTAATTAATTAATTAATTAATTAAAACCGAGCAAAAATTCACAAAACGAGGTGGGATCTTACGGTCAAAAATTAGAGTGTGACAGTATGGAGCATTACGCCATATTCAAACATATACATGCGAAGCATAAGCCAGATTTATGTCAGCTTTCCGTGGCAACCTGAATCACTCTTCAATCAATACAGGGGCATTTTATCCAACAGCTTTGTTCAGACAGCTTATCGGTTTACTCGGGTTTCAGATCGTACGTCGGTTATGCTTTGTCCATCAGTCCTCTGATGATGACATCCCCAAGCAGAGGTGCTTTGTCCATCAGTCCTCTGATGATGACATCACCACGCAGATTTTTCTTTGTCCATCAGTACTCTGATGATGACATCCCAATAGATTTTCTTGCCGCCAATTCCTATTGACGACGTGTTTCCCCAGCAGGTTTTCTCTCCGTCTATCCTTAAACGATGCGAGATTTGGATATGGTTTTCTCTTTGTCTATCCTTAGACGATGCGAGATTTGGATATGGTTTTCTCTCCGTCTATCCTTAGACGATGCAAGATTTGGATATGGTTTTCTCTCTGTCTATCCTTAGATGATGTGAGTTTCGGATATGGTTTTTCTCTCCGTCTATCCTTAGACGGTGTGAGGTTCGGACATGGTTTTCTTTCTGTTTATTGGAGGAGATGACGTTTTAAGAGGGTTTTCGTGTTGTCAATTCCTATTGACGTTGTGGCTCTTTGAAGAATGTTTGGGTTTCCTTGTTGGAAATTCCTATTGACGACATGGCTCTTTGAAGATGGTTTTCTTTCTGTCAATTCCTATTGACGATGTGGCCCTTTGAAGATATTTTGATTTCCATCAATTTCTATTGACGAGAAGATTCTGCAATTTGCTGAATGGTTTTGAAGTGCGTTAACGTGATCTATGGTTTTGATTCTTCTTTTCGTCGGTTCCTATTGACGGTGTGGTTCTTCGGACGAGTTTACTTATTGTCTATCATTAGACTATGTGATCATTGGTATTCTTCTTTCTGTCTATTCTTAGGCAACGTGATTTCAGGGATTTCTTTCTGTCTATCCTTAGACAATGTGAACTTTCAGTGGTGTCTTTCCGTCTACTTTTAGACGATATGAGTATTGACTTTCTTTCTGTCTATCCTTAGACAATGTGAACATTTTGGTGTCTTTCCGTCCACCTTTAGATGATGTGAGTATTGGGTGTCTTTCTGTCTACCTTTGGACGATGTGAGTATGTTTTTCTTCCTGTCTACCATTAGTCAGGTATTCTTTACCAGATGATCAGTCAGTTTTGTTGTCGTTGCAACTGGATTCAGTATTTCGGCGGTTGGCAAATTTCCGGGTTTCTTTGGTATTCAACCATATTTTACCTTGATTGTCTGAAAGTCGTTCGCTTTTCATCCAGTCAGGTCCAAGCCGTTTGAATGGGGGCAGCTGTTGCACCCTAAAATTTGCCCAACCTTTTTCTTTAACTGGCTTTTGTTTCATTTCATTTTTCTTCTAGCATTTGCATTGCATAGCATTGTTCTTTTAACAGGGGATCAAGAGGTTGTGCATAGCAAGAGGAGGTTACCAAGAGTGTTGAGCATAAGCAAGGGGTTTTACTCAAGCATTAGTGGTCAAAGTCTGGTGAAAGAGTTGATGGATGTATGTGGAATAGCTCCTAACATGGAGGCCAGTTGAAGATCATCAGAGGTTTGTGAATTCATGATTTTGGATATCGGATGTTGAGGAAGCTCATTTAAGGCTTTGAGAGCCATGTTGGAGTTTATTCAAGTTGTTGTGTCATGTGTAAGAGGCCACAGTTAAAGGTGTTGCAGTTAGGGTTTTCATCTGGTCAACTGTGAAATTGAAGGAGATTAAGACTCAATTCCAAGTCTTTGTGATCATGGAATGTTGTTTTGAGATGTCTAATATATCATTTCAAAATTAAATCAAGAAGAATCAAGAGTGTGAGAAGTTGCAAAATTAGGGTTCTTAGTGTAAAATCCTCTGTTTAGTGCCTAACTTCAAGACCACATATCTCAAGATACAAGTCTCATCTCATCTTGACCCCAACATGAAACTTGTAGAGAATGTTTCTAGCTTTCTTTTGAGTACTAGATTTCTTTCCTCTAATTTCTGGAACTCAAGTTATGATGCTGACAAGTTTTAGGTCCTCAGATGAATGTGATTTTGGTCAACAAACATCAACCAACTTCCAAGCCACTTTTGACCAAGAAGAATACTTCTCCTCACTTTGACCCAAACATGAAAGTTGTTCCTCATGATCTTAGCTTTCCAAAGAGTACTAGAAGTCCTTCATCGTATTTGTAGAACTCAAGTTATGAAGTTTGCAAGGCAGGGGTATTTTGGGAAAGTAAGATTACAGGTCCTTTTCATTATAGGTCCATTTCACTGTCTTGCACACTTCAAATGAAACATTTCTCAACATGGAACTTGCTCCAAATGGTCCTAATTTCATCACCAAACCATCTCATGTTATGATTGAAGCTTGGATTGGAAAATTGATGTGAGACTTCTTCATGAAGAAAGCTTAAAAGGGGGAAATGGCAATTATTTGATTTTGAACCAAAACAAGTCATGTTTATGCATATTTCGAGACCAAAGATATAAGGAACAAGATGCAAGTATTGGATTTCAGTTTTGGTGTCATTTTCATGAGTAGTTCAATGGAAACTTTGATTGGAAAATTGACAAACCAATTTCAACCATGTGATCAAACCAAGGGTTGAATCTCATCCACATGATCAAATTAAGTTCCCAGCAATGATTTTGAATGAAAACCAAGGCATTTTGCAACAGTTTGGCTCGTGAAAATGAAGCTTACAGCACAAGGAAAATTGAATTTTGATTGGGCTTTTAGGGACTACAATTGGGCTCCAAAGTGATCAGTATCCATCATATATAACTTCAGGATCATGAACAAATCATCAGAACGAATTTTGGATGAAAATTGAGAGAGAAAGAAGTTGGAGAAAGTGAGAGAAAAGTGAAATTCGAATTTGGAGATTCATCAAGATTCAAGACAAATCAAGCGCATCTAAAGCTTCAGGGAGAATTGTGGAGTTATTCTGGTTTACTTCCAGTAAGTTTCATCAAGGTTTGAAGGCTCAGTGGAAGCTCTCCACTAGGTAAACTTCAATTCAACTTTTCTCTCTGTTTGTGATCCAATTGAATGCCATTTTTACATGATAACAACCTAGGAACTGTGTAGATTAATTCTAAATAAAATTGACTGGCATTGGTGATGATTTGTGATTTGAGCTCCAAACTGTTTGTCTTTGATTTGGCTTGTACATGGATTGAAAATTAAAATGAACCTTGGATTTGAGTTGTATGAAGCATGAGGAATCGATTGGTGTAAGAAATATTGTGTTTCATGAACTTTTTTGAGTTGTCACTGTTCATCGTGGCCGGAGAAGATGACCGGAGGGATTCCGGCCACCATCTGGTTTTCCGTCTTATTTTTCATGTTTAAATGAAGAAGATGATGCGTGGCTTGATTGTGTTCGTTAGATCCATGCTGATTAATTGACTAAGGCCATATCTGATGGTTATAATTTGATTTCATTTTGTGCTTGGAATTTGGTGGTCATGTGGCATGTCCTTGGCCTTTGATTTTTATGACTTAGGTTGCTTTGTGTGGTTGAGATCTTGTTGATTGGGCTTTAAGTGAAACGGTGCATTTCACTAGCTTGCATTCCAGCCCTTAGATCATTTGACAGGTCTTGGAACTTATGGTTGTGATTTATTTGGTTTTTGTTTTTTATTCTGATTATACGCGTGTCATGACTTGGACCGTGGATTTTTTGACTGGTATTTGTTTTGGATGGCTGAGATCTGATCCTCGTTGATTGACTGAGTTTTGTGTGGACTGGGCCTTTCTTTCTATTTGCACCCTATCCCTGTGAGGCCCATGAGTTTACACGTATTTTATTTACTTTCTGCACCCTTTGTTTTTTTTATTTTCTTTTGTATCTGTTTGGAATTAATTCATTAAAAATACTTCTCCAATTAATAAAATTCAACAAAAATATTTTCTGGACCATTTGGAATGTCTTTTATTTTTTAGAATTTTTATTTTATTTTTTTGGATTATTTTTCATTTAAAAAAGGAATTATTAATTTGAGGTGTATTGTTTGGATTAATTTTTGACATTGCTTGGTTTTAATTTGTTTCTCCCTTTTCCTTTTGATCCAATGACTGAAAATTAATCCTCATACCCATGATGAGTTGATGAATTTTTTAGGACCATTTTTCCCTTGTTGGTTGACTTTTGGGTTGACTTTGATTGCATTTCATTTGACCCTCGACAATCTTCATTCACAATAGGACACCCTTGTGAATCAATTTCTTTGGTGGTGTTGTGAATTGATTTTGAAATTCTGGCTATGCAGATCACATGTGTTCCAAGAACATTGATCTCTGCTCAACAAGGATGAGGACAGATCATGGCCAATTTAAATTTCTTTAAATTGTCCCAATGTCATGACCAATGTCACGAATTCTGTTGTGACATCTGCAGTCTGTCATACTATTTATCTAACTACTTAAAGTACAGAATTGTAAATGCAGAAAGATAAATAACACAGTAATTGTTCATCCAGTTCGGTATCAACAACACCTACATCTGGGGGCTACCAAGCCAGGGAGGAAATTCACTATTATTAGAATCAATTCAAAGTCAAACCTCCAGTTTGCACTTCTCACTTAATCTATACCCAATGACACTTCAGCCTAGAGACACTCTAGTACCTGAGTATACCCACTCACTCCCCCACATCACACAACAGTGATATTAAACAATTACAAAAATAGTATGAAGAGACACTTCATACACACCTTAATCTTGTTTCACAGCTTTGATCAAGGAACTCACACACTCTTGCTTCACACCTTCGAGTGAGACACAACCTAGAATCTACCTAACCAAAACAATCATCAACCAGACAATTGCTTGGGTTACAAGTATTCCTAAACAGACTTTGCACGTGAAGAATAACCTTATTCACTAGCAAATATGTCTACCTCAATGTATCAAAAGATACAAAGGGTTACTTACACACAAGGGAGTCTCAACCCTAGACCTCTATTTTACACTCTGGTTTTTCCTGGTGTGAGTGCTTGCCTTTCTTCTGCTTCTGCTCCTCCTTTTATAGTCGTGCAGACTGGGCTTGGGCTGTGCAGAAGTAACAAATATTAGTTTTAACAAAATAAAACTAATTTCCACAATTCAAGGTGTTGTCCAATTAGGTCATGGCATGGTCAGCATTGCCTTGAATCTCTCCTGATATAACTCAGGGGTCATAACAAGTCTTCTTGAAATCTAGCCTGAGATAACAGAAAATCAACATGCCTGTACGAATGATGTCATACGATCAATGTCATGACATTCAATATGACATCCACTCTTCTGCAGATTTTTCTTTACACCAGATCTGGCTTCACCCAATCTTCTGCAGAATGGCATTAGAAACAAGTATATTAAAGTTTCCTAAAAGGTCTCCAAGATCCTTTTATGAATGCCAATACAATCTGTTCTTGTTCCTAATAACTATCCTTGACATATTTACTGATGAGGTATTTTCAACATGATTCCATCAATCCAAACCAATTCTGTCAAGAGATATACACCAGCAGCTCCTTCTGTTGTCATGCAACTATGTCTTGCAACTATGTCTTACTTAAAACACATGACAACACACCTCACTCACCACAACTCACACTGTTGTGGTTGCAAACCTCACACTTCCTGTGAGGAGCTTTATAACAACTCCAACAGTTGTGGCTGCACACCTCACTCACTACCTGTGAGGAACTTCATCACAACTTAACCTGTTGTGGCTACACACCTCACACTGCTTGTGAGGAACTAGGCTACTGCTAACCCATAGAAGTGCCTGTTGTGCCAGATAGCTATGTCATTACTTTGGTAATGACATCCATGACTGTTGTCCTTTCTTCAGCCTCTGCTAGCTCTTGCTTGCTCTTGCTGCACTCGACCTTGATGTCAGCCTCTGCTAGCTCTTGTTGCACATATCTCCTGCTGCACCTGATGTAATGACACCATGTTTACAATACATGACAGCAGCTTTGTTATCAGCTCCTGCTAGCTCCTGCTGCACCACTACTCCTGTTGTTTCTCACACATGACAGTAGTTCTGTCATGACAGCAGATGGATGTTGTAATGGATGTCACGACATTCAGCATGACATTTACATTAAACCACTCCACAAAAGTTCTTTCACCATCTCCTGCTTGCTCCTTTAGCGATGTCATAACTATGGTAATGACATCCTGCTTAACATTAGTGCAGAGTCATGTTTTACCACAATTTAGCCAATCATAGAACCATGGACAATTCTATATCATAGAACCATGGAACTAGCAAACTCCCCCTTTGGAAAATTTTGGCTAAAACAACTTATCAGGACATTCAGCAGTAGTTTGCACAAACTATCATGCCCCCTTTGATAGTTGCATCCAGCATGACAACAGCAATGCTTTTCCTTTCGTCATCAGCAGCAATAGTTTTTATTTTCTCCCCCTTGGTTTAGTCAAAACTTTGACACCAACTGTAGTACTTGTACATACATATGCTCAACACAAACTGTACATACAGTCATCTCACCATCTCCCAAGAAATACACAAGCTGCTTGACCTCTAATAAGGACTGCACCACTTCAGCAGCTACATACCAGACAGGTACACATCTTCCCCTGTCAGCATAAACATTGCTCCCCCTGAAAGAGAGAACCCAAGCACATGAAGAATTACTTCATCATCTTCACACAGGCATCTTTACACCCCTTGATTCACAACCCATACTGGAGCACATAGCAGAGGCAGTTGCAGGATTCCTATCTGGAAGATTTCTCAGATTTCAGCTTTGATAAAAAGTCTCCAAGATGTCAGAGTGAAAGTCCTTCCTTATGCATAAGATCAAGGCTAATGGTGTCTTGATCTTCATCTTCACCAGTTATACACAGTACTTGGATAGAGGCCCAAAACCAGATTTGATCCATTAATACCCAAGGACATCACCAAGAGTAGAACCACTGTTAAGTTCATTTTGAACATTTAACCCGATGTCACAACACCTGGTATGACATTGAATGTATGACTTTTCACTCTCCTAGAGGTATACAGTCACAAACTGCTTGAAGTCACAAGCAATCTCGGAACTGTACTATTGCAACAACAGATCCTAGATAGAAGTATAACTCCTCATATCAATGGTAACCAGTGCACATGAATGGAAAACATAAGACGCGTCTTCATGTCTTCAATAACTCATTCTCTATTCAACACACATGTTGAACGCATTCACTTACTGCTTGAACCACAAGCAAGTAGTACACCCATCAAACAGAAGCTCTCCCCCTATCTTTGATGACAGCTGCTCCAAGGTCCCCACATTATCTCTTATGACCAACTCCATGCTCATACAGAGGGAAGGCACCAAACTGATTCACCTCTTCCTAGAGTTACTTGTAATAGAAGAGACCACTTCTCCGCAAGTATTCTGGCCTTAGGCTGAGTACAAGATAGACACCGCATAGGGACTTTATCACATCAGAATGCACTCAATACCTTCACATCATAATCCAAGACAATCCTTTTACCTTATCATTCTCCCGTATGACAAGATAGAGTACTTCTTAGCCAAGAAGTGAATCACAAGTTCCACAAGAGATCTTCATATATCAGATGGTTCATATCACAGACACACCATCCCATGGTTCTTTATGTGCCCATACTGGACTTACTGTTGTCTAGTAATCCAACTGAAGATCTTCACAGCTCCACCAGCTTGATCCAAAAGAATGAAATCTTCTATTCACAGCTTAGGGCTTCTACCACAAGCTCCAATATATGAGAACAGAACCAGATCCTCCTTTGGTCTTCAACCAATTACCCCTCTGCACCAGAGTAATTTGTTCCAAGCATGAACAGACACAAACCCTTTCGTGGTCTTCAAATAACTACCCTTCTGCCGAAGAATAGTTTTCTACAGACACACTACTTAAATAGCCAAATGCCACTGTTTGGTTATTCAACACTTTTCAGAGCTCTAGAAAGTCTACTAATCCACCAGGCCACTTTGATCTTCACATTGCTCCAAAGCAAGGTAGCTACGCCTTCACGCAGCTCCCGCAAACTGCATGATTTGAAGCATTAATTCCATTCATACCTGAGAAGATCAACTTATCTTCAAATGATGTCCACAGCATCACTTGAGGCCTTGAAGTTTCTGCTTGAAGTCACAACTTTGGTTAAGACATTCAACTGGAGAGTTCAGGCTTTCATTCTGCCACTTAGCAAAACCTCATCACTCAATCAGAAGGGGCACATAGACTTGAGTTTAAGTAGACAACCTCAATCCTGTTTTGTTGTACCACAAAAATTACCTTGAAGTGCATTTGCTTCATGAACCTCCTCTTTAGAGAAACCAAACATTCCAAAGCTTAATTCTTTTAGGGAGGAAGGATCACACAAGTCTTTACAAAAGGATTCTCGCTTTCCTTAAGTAGACTTCTTCAGAAAATCAAAGATAACTGCCACTTATCCTTGACATCCAATATGACCAGGGTCATATGCTCCTATGCACTTAGATCAGAAATAAACTGACCTAAGCAGTGCTATCACCAACACCATCTTCTAGACAAGTTTTTTACCCGGAAACTTTCTAACTAATAGATCAGGTGCTTCTAGTAGAAACTAGAATACAACTGCTGCACTCCAATACTCTTATAGATCAGATTGTCTTCATCTTCACTTCCATCAGCACTTCATCCTAGCCTTATTTTCTGCCAAGAGCATTACTGGAATGAGTACAAATCAAGCTATATCTCCTTTGATCTATGGATCAACATAATTCTGCACAATCCCTGCTGATGGAATGTCTCAACATCTGGTTGAACTTCAGATCCAAGCATATCAGGGCCTGATGCTTGTGCAACAACTGGGGAGACAACTTAATCATCAACTAAGGATAATTCATTAAATATTTGAGAGTATCTCAAACAGCAATGAATCTTAAATCCTTGTAACAAATCCTTCTCTGAACTTCATGGATAATCAATTAAATACATGTGTAGACCACAAATAGCAATTGATCTTAAATCCACACATCTTCAAAAATACCAAGGCTGAGGCACCCTTGACTTAACCTGCCTATGTCTTCTTCTGCTGATAGAATCCTTGCAAGTCATGAGTGGTGAAAATAAATCACCTCCCACTATCTTCTCTACATAGCTTCCAGCAAATTGTAGAACACAACAGAACAGTCAGACACACAACCAAACACAGCTGTAGGTACCATCTTCCAATCATCTACACAACTGCCACAATCATGCATCAAACTAAATATAGGCCAATCTTCTTCCAGGGGCATCAGAGTTCTTTTATCAGAGAAATATGCAGCGGAACCACCAAAAGAACATGCCCTACACAAGATGTTTGATCATCCAACAGGCCATAGGATAGAAGTAGCCACTCTTCCTTTGGGATAACATACAGCTGGTCATAAAGCTCCTATATCAGAGGGCACAGCAGCCATTACAAGCTTCTCTTTAGCTCCATAAGCAGTAGCTCAACCATTCAGCAAGATCAGCAACTCAGCTACAACTTCTCCTTGTTCAAAACACCAGAAAGTATCTCCCAAGATCTCATCCAGAACAGACAGGATGCTTGCTCTGATACCAATTGAAATTTTGGCTATGCAGATCACATGTGTTCCAAGAACATTGATCTCTGCTCAACAAGGATGAGGACAGACCATGGCCAATTTAAATTTCTTTAAATTGTCCCAATGTCATAACCAATGTCACGACTTCGGTTGTGACATCTGCAGTCTGTCATACTATTTATCTAACCATTTAAAGTACAAAATTGTAAATGCAGAAAGATAAATAACACAGTAATTGTTCACCCAGTTTCGTATCAACAACACCTACATCTGGGGGCTACCAAGCCAGGGAGGAAATTCACAATTAGTAGAATCAATTCAAAGTCAAACCTCCAGTTTGCACTTCTCACTTAATCTCTACCCAATGACACTTCAGCCTAGAGACACTCTAGTACCTGAGTATACCCACTCACTCCCCCACTATCACACAACAATGATATCAAACAATTACAAAAACAGTTTGATCAACGAACTCACACACTCTTGCTTCACAGCTTCGAGTGAGACACAACCTAGAATCTACCTAACCAAAACAATCATCAACCAGACAATTGCTTGGATTACAAGTATTCCTAAACAGACTTTGCACGTGAAGACTAACCTTCTTCATTAGCAAATATGTCTACCTCAATGTATCAAAAGATACAAAGGGTGACTTACACACAAGGGACTCTCAACCCTAGACCTCTATTTTACACTCTGGTTGTTCCTGGTGTGAGTGCTTGCCTTTCTTCTGCTTCTGCTCCTCCTTTTATAGTCGTGCAGACTGGGCTTGGGCTGTGCAGAAGTAACAAATATTAGTTTTAACAAAATAAAACTAATTTCCATAATTCAAGGTGATGTCCAATTAGGTCATGGCATGGTCAACATTGCCTTGAATCTCTCCTGATATAACTCAGGGGTCATAACAAGTCTTCCTGAAATCTAGCCTGAGATGACAGAAAACCAACATGTATGTACGACTGATGTCATACGATCAATGTCATGACATTCAGTATGACATCCACTCTTCTGCAGATTTTTCTTTACACCAGATCTGGCTTCACCCAATCTTCTGCAGAATGACATTAGAAACAAGTATATTAAAGTTTCCTAAAAGGTCTCCAAGATCCTTTTATGAATGCCAATACAATATGTTCTTGTTCCTAATAACTCTCCTTGACATATTTACTGATGAGGTATTTTCAACATGGTCTCATCAATCCAAACCAATTCTGTCAAGAGATATACACCAGCAGCTCCTTCTGTTGTCATGCAACTATGTCTTGCAACTATTTCTTGCTTAAAACACATGACAACACACCTAACTCACCACAACTCAAACTGTTGTGGTTGCAAACCTCACACTGCCTGTGAGGAGCTTTATCACAACTCCAACAGTTGTGGCTGCACACCTCACTCACTACCTGTGAGGAACTTCATCATAACTTAACCTGTTGTGGCTGCACACCTCACACTACCTGTGAGGAACTAGGCTATTGCTAACCCATAGCAGTGCCTGTTGTGCCAGACAGCTATGTCATTACTTTGGTAATGACATCCATGACAGTTGTCATTTCTTCAGCCTCTACTAGCTCCTGCTTGCTCTTGCTGCACTCGACCTTGATGTCAGCCTCTGCTAGCTCTTATTGCACATATCTCCTGCTGCACCAGATGTAATGACATCCTGTTTACAACACATGACAGCAGCTTTGTTATCAACTCCTGCTAGCTCCTGTTGCACCACTACTCCTGTTGTTTCTCACACATGACAGTAGTTCTGTCATGACAGCAGATGGATGTCGTGATGGATGTCACGACATTCAACATGACATTCACATTAAACCACTCCACAACAATTCTTTCACCAGCATCTGCTTGCTCCTTTAGCAATGTCATAACTATGGTAATGACATCCTGCTTAACATTAGTGTAGAGTCATGTTTTACCACAATTTAGCCAATCATAGAACCATGGACAATTCTATATCATAGAACCATGGAACTAACAGATTTTGATTGTGATTTCTTGGCCTCTGTTTGCCAACATGTTTATGGACTTTTTGCATTTTATTTGGTTATTTTTGAATCATTTTCCTAATTTTGAGGTAACTTGCAAGTCAAGTTACCCCAAAGGGAGGTTCATACATACACATTGACCTAGTTTGCCTTGGATATGACTTTGATGGATCCTTTTAGCCTTTGATTCCTTTTGATTCATGTTGGTAACATGTTAAGGTTGCTGGATGCTCAATTTTAGGTCATGATATTGTGTTTTGCTTATTCATTTGTGTGTTTCTTTTGTTGTTCCTAATTAGGGTTTCCATGTGTAGCATGCTTGCATCCTTTTGTGTATGAGCTTGCTTTTCTCTTGTGATGTGATTGCTTTTGCTTTTGAGCTTTCTTCTCTCATCTCCCATTCTGTCCCATGACCTTGGAGTATCATTTAAGGTGGCTTAGTCCCTCCTTAGGAGGTACTTGAAGCATACCTAAAATGATGAATCCTTGAGGACTCCTTTGTGCTTCTTTTACACTTTGTTTGTGATGCTTATGGTTGAGTGCATATTATGAGTTCCTTGCTGTCCTCATATAGCCTCCCATCCTCACGTTTGTTTTGATCTTCTTTTCCTTTCATTTGATTTGGCTTTTGGCACTTGTGGTTGATGTTGTTTGACTTAGGTCATTTCATCCCACTTTTGGTGCATTTTTGTGTGGTTTTTCCTTGTTGTTTGATCTCATCTTGTGCATTTCTTTCTCTCTTCTTCTTTTGCATTCTCATATGCATGCTTGAGGTTGAGATGAGCTTGTGGAGGCTACTGCCCCACACATATTTCCTCCCTCACTTTCATCTTACTTGTGCATTCTATGTTTGCATTCTTGCATTTTTATGTTCTTTCTTCTTCTTCTTCTTTTGTCTTCTTTCCCTTAGGATCTCTAATATCTCTTCTTCAAGAGAGGTTATGATAGACATTAGGTGTTTAACCATGCATGATAACATTATGTAGTTCCCTTTTGTATCCCAACTTTAAGTCCATTTTGCATGATAACTTTTAGGACTGAATTAGTCTCCCATTAGTAGTCTTTTCTTCTCTTCTGATCTTCATACAATCTTAACATAATTAATAAAGATAATGGATGTTGTGCCATGAGCCTTGTACTTGGGAAATGGTGATTGAGAGGTTACCTCTCAATTGCCTAGAGTGTTTAGTATACGTCCTTAGGACGATATGCGATGCATTCGATCTTAGGTTTTAGACTTTAGTACAACATACATTATAAACACTCAATAATTAAAACACTTCTTCTCTAAAAAACACAAAAACACTTCAAATCTTTTTCAGCCTTTGGGGTTCTTAATCAGGAAAATCGTTTCAGATAAAAGAGTGTTGTTAACTTTTAGTTCTACCGCAAATGGTAACGCCTAAGTCTCCAATGGTCGAGCTGCATACACCAACTGCTAGAATTACTTGTTAACCCTACTCGGGCCTAAAAACTTTTGAACCAACCTATGGTCTTTTTAGCCCGGACTATGTTTTCTCTGATCTTTCATGCCAGATGAAAGTACGTAGGCACAAGACGCAGTGTCTTGGCGAGGAACCTTCCCCCCTTTCTCCCGTAGTTAGCCGAACTACGTTGACCCTGACTTTCCCATTGCACGAGGGAATACATAGGCACAGAGCGGCGATGCTCTACCAAGTCTCCTTTCTTTTTCTTTTGTCCCTTGACCTTTAGCTAGATAGATGATCACTCTTTTAGATAGACAACAATGCGTGGATCCCGTCGAGTACGACGGACGTGAGGGGTGCTTATACCTTCCCCTTGCGTAACCGACTCCCGAATCCAGACTTGGTTGCGATGAACTTGTCTTTCCCTTTTCGTCAGGTTTTTCCGATTGTTTCCTTTCCCTCTCTTTGGGATAAATAACGAAAGGTGGCGACTCTTCTGTTTTCCGCCGGGTGTTTTTCGCAGTTGCGATACTTCCTCATGTAGTGGCTCATTGTAGTCTTTCAGCTTTAAAAACATGATGTCTTCATCAGGAAATTCAAATTTCATCGGTTGATAATCATCAATTGGTTGCTCTGCAAGATACTCTGACAGAAAACTCCTTTTAATGGCCTTTTGGGAGATGTATAGAATGTCATATTCAGTCAAGACCATCTGCCACCTGACAATCCTTCCCGAAAGTGCTTTCTTTTCAAAGACGTACTTAATCGAATCCATCTTTGAAATTAACATGGTTGTGTGGTTTAGCATATACTGCGTCAGGCGTTTGGCAGCCCAAGCGAGTGCGCAACACGTCTTTTCGAACATTGAGTACCTAGACTCACAATCTGTGAACGTTTTACTAAAGTAGTATATGGCATGATCTTTTCTTCCAGTCTCGTCATGTTGTCCGAGAACACAATCCATGTTGTTCTCAAGAACCGTTAGATACATTATCAATGGTCTTCCAGCTACTAGAGGTATCAGTATCGGAGGTTCTTGCAAATACTCTTTTATTTTTTCAAAAGCCCTTTGGCAATTTTCATTCTAGACGACCGCCTGATCTTTCTTTAACAATTTGAACATGGGTTCACACGTGGCTGTGAGATGAGATATGAACCTAGCAATGTAGTTCAATCTACCCAAGAAACCACAAACCTCTTTCTCTATTTTCGGCGCTGGCATTTCTTGAATTGCTTTTATTTTTGCAGGATCAACCTCGATTCCTTTTTCACTGACAATGAACCCCAGCAATTTTCCTGGCCGTACAACAAAAGTGCACTTGTTCAGATTCAACCTCAGTCTGAATTTCCTTAGCCTCTCAAATAGCTTCAAAAGGTTTACCATATGTTCATCCTTCGTCTGTGACTTCGCAATCATGTCATCAACATAGACCTCGATCTCATGATGAATCATATCATGAAAGAGCATCACCATTGTCGGCTGATAGATTACCCCTGCGTTCTTCAACCTAAAAGGCATTACCTTATAACAGAAAGTCCCCCACGGTGTGATAAAATTTGTTTTCTCCATATCCTCCAGCACCATTTTAATCTGGTTATATCCGAAAAAACCGTTCATGAAGGAAAACACTGAATACTACGCGGTATTATCAACAAGTACGTCAATGTGGGGGAGCGGGAAATCATCCTTCGGGATCGCCTTGTTCAAGTCTCTATAATCAACGCACATCCTTACCTTACCGTCCTTCTTTGGTACAAGTACGATGTTAGCGATCCATGGAGGGTAATTTTTCACGGCAAGAAATCCTGCGTCCAACTGCTTCTGGACTTCTTCTTTGATTTTTTTTGCCATGTCTGGTCTGGTTCTCCTGAGCTTCTGCTTGACAGGTGGACACTCTTCACGCAAAGGCAAACGATGAACCACGATATCTGTGTCAAGACCAGGCATATCTTCGTATGACCAAGTAAAAATATCCTTATACTCTCTGAGCATTTCAACCAATCTTTGCTTGACATCACTCTGCAATGCCGCCCCTATTCTGACTTCCTTTGTGGCTTCTTCAGTACCCAAGTTGATGATCTCAATTTCCTCCTAATGAGGCAGAATGGCTTTCTCTTCCTATTTCAGTAGCCTGACTAACTCTCCAGGTAGGTTTTCATCTTCCTTAATCTCTTCTTCGGCTTGAAAGATCGGATTATCAAAGTCAAAGCGAGTCATAGACGATTCTGGAGCAGTGTCATCTGCAATGTGATACCTACAATGATGATGATTTAATGCTTAAAATGATATGCAAACAAGCACAAACCATATTGCCATTTTATTGTTAAAAATAAAACAAGAAAAACAGATATCACAATATTTGAATGCAAGAAAACGCCCTTTGATTATGATAAAACGATTGTTCAACATAAAAGATTAGGCCCTACAGACAAAGCCTATGCTCCGGGTAGAAAATAGGGCTACAAATAATTAAGAAAACAAATCATTACTCTTCTTTACTCACTTGGATGACTTCCTTGACAGTCCAGTTGCTTAGGATCTGACCCAGAATACATGGCAGAATCCATGAATCCATGTCGCAATCGATGTCCCCTTCTTCGTCGGATACAACATTGATCTGCTCAAAGATCACCCCACCGCTGATGAATTGGACAGGTCCCTTGTAGCGTGGTGCGCTCTGTGAAAAGGAGGATGGGATGTACCCCAGTCCAAATTTGTCTTGTTTGTTCGGGATACTCAGAACTTGGCCCCAACCCTGAGATGCTCCGGATTTCACCACTGCCTGTGCTTCTTTAAAAGATGACATGGCAACCTCAGGTACTTTTTCTACAGCCGGTGATTTCTCCTTAATCTGCACAGTCTCGAAAGCCTGACATAATGTCTCGTGGATCTCACCATCAACCTTGACGTATTTGAACGAAGACAAATGACTGATCATAATATCTTCTTCCCTACAAACAGTAACAACACTACCACCCACCATATATTTCAACTTCTGGTGCAGAGTTGACGTAACAGCACCTGCTGAATGGATCCATGGTCGTCCCAACAGACAGCTATACGCTGGCTGAATATCCATGATATAAAACACATCATCAAAAACTTCCGGACCAACCTGGATCGGAAGAGTCAATTCCCCAAACACGAATCTTCTAGTCCCATCAAAAGCTCAAACCACCAACTCACTTGGGGTGCACATTATCCCTCGGGTGTCTAGCTTCATTAAAGCCTTCTTGGGTAACACATTCAGTGACAACCCAGTGTCTACCAGCACATGTGACATTACAGACCCTATGCATTCAATGGAGATATACAACGCCAGGTTATGATTCTTTCCTTTGGGCGTCAACGTGTACCACTACTCCTTCGATTTGATTCATAAATATCTTCTGTGGCACGTATGATGTATTCAAGATTCTTAAGAGAGCCTTTCTATGTGCTTCAGAACACAACAACAATGACAGAATAGAGATCTTTGACGGCATTTGTTGTAAGTGATCTACGATCTTGTAGTCACTCTTCCTGATCAACCTCATAAACTCTTCCGCCTCTTTCAACAAGGACTCCTTCTCACCATCCTGAGAACTCTCTTCGACCACCGCTTTTCCTTTACCCTTATTAGATTTCTCAGCACTCACTTCAAGAGGTGAAAATACTCTTCCACTTTGGGTTATCCCTCCGGTCCCTACCAGATTGTCAACAGAATCCAACGGTGAACCTTTCAGTTCCTGCTTCTGACCATTACAATAGACCTCGGCTCCGTAATTCCACGAAATAGTCTTAGTAATCTCGTAGGGTATGGGTCCAGCTTTGGTAATTACGATAGTGGGCGGCCTTGGAGGCGTAGAAATAGTGATTGTCTTGTACGGAATTGAAATTGTCGCAACTTCATTATTCTCTTCATCGACTATTTCCTCATCTTTCTTCTCTGACACTCTATTAAATTATAGAATACCATCATTCATCAGCTTCTGAACATGACTCTTCAACTTCTCGCATCCCTCAGGATGGATCAAACACGCTGCACAAGCTCTATCACAACCAAGAAATACCCCTCCACTCAGCAATTTGTCTTTTACGAAACTCAACAGAGTCTTCAAATCTTCAACATCAGCTATCAACTTCAAACCCTCATCTTCAACAATGGCACTAACCCCAGCTGCCCCATGATTAGGCTTGGGATTCTTCACGACATTGGGCACATCATGAGAGAAATTGATGGCTTTGCTATCTATAAGGTCTTACACCTTATGCTTCAATGCTTTACAATTGTCGATGTTGTGTCCGGGAGCACCGGAATGAAAATAACATCTAGCATTAGCATCATATCCGGGTGGTGGTGCACCAGTCAAAGGAGCCAAAGTCCTTTTCTTAATCAATTGTAATTTCATCAAGTGTTGAAGCAACTGCGAGTAGGGCATCGGCGGCGCATCAAACTGCCTGTTTACTGCTCTGCCCCGATCCTGAAATTTGCGAGGAGTATAATTTTGTTGCTGCTGTTGTGGCTGTTGTGGTTGTGGCACCGTAGGAATTGTAATGCTTGCAACCTGAGGTTGTTGTTGACGGTACTGTTGACCTCTACATTTGTTTCTGTTTCGAGAACCCGAGACTGCATTGGTTTCCCCTTCTCTCCTCTTATTGCCAAAACTTTTCTTAACTCCTCCAGCTGAGGATCCTTCACCGGCTTGAATTTTACCCAATTTGATTTTGTTCTCAACTCTTTCTCCGGTAATGATTAGATCTGAAAAACTTCCCGACATGTTGCCGATCAATTTCTCGTAATACACCCCTGGTAATATGGCAGCAAACATGTCTATCAACTCTCTCTCCACCATAGGAGGTTACACTCTGGCTGCCAATTCACGCCACCTCTGGGCGTATTCTTTGAAGCATTCATTACTCCTCTGAGATAATTTCTGTAACTGGACCCTGTTTGGTGCTAGATCACTGTTGTATTAGTAATGCTTAACAAACTCCTCAGCTAAGTCCCTCCAACTTCGGATGTTAACTGGCTCTAACCCCATAAACCATTCTAGAGACGGACCAGAAAGACTGTCCTGGAAAAAGTGCATAAGCAGCTTCTCATCGTCAGAATAGGCAGACATCTTGCGGTAGTAAGAACGAAGATGAACCCTCAGACAGGTTGTCCCCTTATACTTATCAAAGTCCGGGACTTTGAACTTTAGAGGAACCTTCAAATCTGGGATCAACCCCAAATTTGCCATATCCAACCCCACAGAATTTTGATTCTCATAACTCTTCATCTTTTCCTCGAGCAGCTTAAACCTCTTGTCCGCGTCAGATTGCAGACCAACACCAACATCCCTTATGGAGAACACATCTTTTTGATCATCCTCCTCCCACCGAGGGGCAGTATTCCCATGCAAAGCACACGTAGGTTCAGGAATATGAACTCATGTATAATTTCCTCCGCCCAGAGGGATAACAGTTGTTGGCATGGCAGTGTTAGCATGAGGGGTGACATTGTCAATAGTATGAGGTATAGCAGCAATTCCTCTATGAAGCACACCACTCTCGTCAACTCTAGCAATTAACGGTTGCACCAAAGTTCTCAGCTGCTCTTGGCAATTGGCGACCCCTTGCATCATATCCATGAACTGGGCCATCCTGTCATGGAATTCCTGAAGTTCAGCCTAAATCTAATCCATAATCCTGCGTTGATTTCCCCGAGTAGCATAGCGATGAGTCGCTTGGTTGTCAATCCTGAAACAAGCTAAACAAACCACAGAGATAAGGTTAATGGTTCTGGAGCACCTGCGATGCAAAAAAAAGAAGAGAAATGATGCAGTATGCAGACATGTAAATATGCGTTAGGGAAATTTTCCCCTCGATTCTAGTACCGCAAGAACAGCAAGACAATGGGAAGCCAACAGATAAGCATAGCAAACTCCTCATAAATAAAATGAGCCAATAGTCAATGTACAGCGTAGCACTGAATACAATGGAATCAAAATGACCTCAGCCAACAAATCTGGTGATGGTCAAGCTACATCATAACAAAAAACTACAAAGAGAGAAACATCAAATACAATGGCGAGCCTGGAAATCCTCCAACAACTCTCTCGTATCTGAATGATCTGGCCTATCTACCAACCCCTGGATGAGCAACTCTCTTTGGCTAATGATGCTTTTCAAGCTCTGAACATAATCCTCCCAAGCGCCTTCACCAAATGCTTCTTCAATCTTGGATCTCTTCACGTCAGCTCTTGACTTATAGTCCTCCAAGGTTGCAAGAGCTTCATTCAGTCTGCAGTCACATTTGCATCGGCTTGAGGATTTAGCTATAACCTTCTCATCTCTCACCTGGATCTGAACCTTTAACTTATCAATCTGTTGCCGCAGTCTGTCTTCTCGCTCCTTGTTGTTAGTTAGAATGGCATTCCATTGGTCATTAAACTTGGAGATCTCTACATATACTCTGTCCAGCTCTTTCTTCTTGGAACTAAGAACATCACTGACGCTTTTCAGATCTAAGCCCACATGCTCTCGAGCGCGAATCTCTGCAGTTAGCTCTCTACCCAATTTATTCACCAATTCAGTTTGCTTCTTAGATGAAAAAGTAGCTTGATTTCTCTCGCTTCGGAGCTGAATAATCTCTTTTTCCAATTCCTTGTTTTCCTTACGCAACTCTTCCTTCTCGAACCATAGCTGATTATATTTCTGAATATCAACAGCAGTCGGCTCCTCAATCATCAAAGGATATAAAGGCTCACAAGCTGGAAATGGCATCAATAACCTCCTCGCTCTCTCCTGAATCCAAACCATATAAGGTTCATAAGCTCTACTGTTGCTCTTACCCAAGGAAACCTTCCTTCTACGGTGAATCTTGTTCCAAGATTTCTCTACTTTGATTAGGGTCTCATTCTTAAGCAAGCCAGTGAAATACAAAGATTCCTGTATTTCCTCTTCCCTCGGAGGTTCCCTCAGAGCATACTCAAATTGCCTCACTGCTAGAGCTGGGTTGTAGTTGATACCTCCTTTCCTTCCAATCAACGGGACATTAGGAAAACCACCACATCTAAAGATAATCTTTGTGCCCAACTGATCTCTGTCAAACCATACGATGTCCTCAGAAGTCAAACCCATAAGTCTCTCTGACCATTCAGAGGTACCTGCAGTGTCGACAAAAGGACCTGTCTTGGGAAGGTGACTCACAAACCATCTATATAAGAGGGTACACAACAAGACACATTCTTCGCTCTCCGATTCTCATTCTTGTAATGCACAGAGTGATATACATCTCCCAGAAGTGTAGGCACAAGATTTCCTGAGATGAAAATGTGGAAAGCATCCTGATCCACGAAGTCAGGAATATTCGGAAACAAAACTACAACATATATGCACAGAGCTAAGATGGCATTAAAGACAACCCATCAACCCTCTTTCGCAAAGTATTGAGCTTTACCAACCAGGAAAGATAATGGAAATCTAGGCATCCCATTTCTTCTAACCAACTTCCCCTCTAACTCTGAAGCATCTAGATTTAGAGCATTAGCAAGCTTAGTCAAATTAGGTTCAGTTTCAGTATGATAAAAAGGCATCTGGTCCAGAATAGGAACTCCTAGCAGCATAGAGAACTCCTCCAAAGTAGGCATCAACACATAATCCGGGAAAGTGAAACACCTCAACTATGGATCATAGAACTGAAGCAAGGTGTGAAGACCTCCCAACTCAAATACTAAAGCTTTGAAGACACAACCCAAGAGCTTCCCGTATGACTTCTTAAAATGTTCCATTATATTACGATCAACAACAGAAATCAAATTGAGCAGAGGTGCTATGTCAGGAGTAGGAAACTTGTACACAACAGTCTTCTTCAAACTGGGCTCCATGTCAGAAGTGGGATAAGATCACTAGAATCGAGAGGAAAATATACACCTGCAATATAAGTACATGTCAATGCTAATATGAAAATGAAGATGCAAATGCAATAGGGGATCAAGATTGTTATGCTATTAACTCAGAAGAACCAGCGCTTCGCTTCGGCGAGAACATAACACAGCACTGATATAGGGAACCACTGTATCAAGGATCAAAAGTTCACACTGACGAGCAAATCGGGTAGGTTGAAGGTAAAAGTTTCCTGCATAACCCTCCGCACTCACAGGTATGAACCTATCACTAACAAGGTTTGGCATCCTATGCGGTCGTCAGCGTCACAGACTTTCGAGAAACGATGATACGTTCACCATTTCTGGTTTAGCATCATAGTCTAACGAAACGGCCTCACTTAGCTGACTTCCAAATGAACGGTCCCCAGAGTCGACAATCCTTAGATCCAACATCCTCTCAACTGTCCGAAACAGACTAGAAAGGTAGTCATCAAAGAGAATCTCGTTTGAGCGCGAATTTCATGGGAACTAGTGCATGCCAAACATACAGGTTCACCACTACTTTCCACTTCTGAGGCTATTGTAATACTCAAGCCTGGGTTTTGGCTTATCACATAGTGGAACATTCCCACCAAACAGAACAACAACAATGATATATAACGATGCTGAAAAGTAAAATGAAAATGCAGGTAAAGTACAACACATATATACACACCCTAAGATAAACACACAAGCACTAGGATTGACTCGCATAGGGGATGGGAAGATTCCCCAGCAGAGTCTCCAGCTGTCGCATCGCTGCGAAGAGGGGCCGACAAGGACAAAAGAGTCGCCACCGTTCATTATTTATCCCAAAGAGAGGGAAAGGAAACAATCAGATAAAACCTACGAAAAAGGGGAAAGACAGGTCATCGCAACCAAATCTTGGGTTCGGGAGTCGGTTACGCAAGGGGAAGGTATGAGCACCCCTCACGTCTGTCGTACTCAACGAGATCCACGCTTGTTATCTATCTAAAGGGTGTTAATCTATCTAAGCTACAGGCCACAGGGACAAAAGAAAAGAAAAGAGATTCGATAGAGCATCTTCGCTCTATGCCTACGTACTCCCTCATGCAATGGGAAAGTCAGAGTCAACATAGTTCGGAAAACTACGGGTGAAAGGTGGGGAAGGTTGCTCGCCAAGACATCGTCGTCTTGTGCCTACGTATCCTCATCTGGTATGAGAAATTAGAGAAAATGCAGTTTAGGCTAACACGACCACTGGTTGGTTCAAGTGTTTTAAACGAGTAGGGTTAAACCTTCGTTCTAGCAGTTAGGTGTATTGTTGCTCGACCATTGGAGACTTAGGTGTTACATGTTTGCGGTAGAACCAAGAGTTAACAACACTTTTTCTGAAAATGATTTTCAATTAATCCTGAAGGATAAAAAAGTTTGATGTTTGTTTTTGAGTCTTTAATGAAGAAGAAGTAAATTGAATTGTCTTTTTAATTCATGTTGCACTAAAGACTATGACTTAGGAGCGAATGCGTCGCATATCGCCCAAAGGGCATACACTAAACACTCTAGACAATTGAGAGGAGGCCCTCCAATCATCATTTCCCAAATTCTTAAGGCTCGTAGCATAAAACATTCATTATCCTTTATTACATGTTTTGAAGAAGTTTTGAGATGAGAAGAGAGAAGACACAACTAAGGGGAAACTAACTCAACCCTAATGTTATCATGCAATGTGCTCCTATGATTGAGATTAAAAGGGAAGAATTATCCTAATGTTATCATGCTTGGATTGAACACTTAATGTCTCTCCTACTCCCACCTTAAACAAATGGGACTAGGAATCCTAAGGGATCATGGCAAAGAAAACCAAGTAAACACAAGATAAATCAATCACAAGTGAAAAGGAAGAAAGGGATGTAAACATGAAATGCAACACAAAGAAAAGAGGGAGGAAAAAAGTGTGGGATAGCAACCACCACAAGCACATCTCAACCTCTTGAGCATAAACAAATAAATGCAAAACAAATGAGGAATGCAAGCAAAAAGACTTAAACAAGTCCAAGCAAAAAGTGAGATGAAATGGGAGAAGTCACAACTCCTACAACCATCCAAACATCAATCACCAAACCAAAACGCAAACAAATAAGAAAGAGAAGAAGGCCATGATCAAGATTAGGATGGGAGAATAGGCTTGGGGAGCAAGCAACATAAGAAGAATTTCAACCAAAAGCATCACATTGATCATGCAACAAGAAAGCACAAACAAGTTCTCAAAGTTGCATCTCATTCAAGGCAAACTCAAACTACAAACAAAGAGTACCAAATCACCTTGAATGAGTTCCAAAGTCCAAGGTACAGAAGTGAGAACAAGGGAAGAAGGTTCACAAACCAAAGAAAAAACAAAGCCAAGATAAGTTACAAAGTAGGGCAAGGTAAAGAACCAAAGTTCAAAACACTTTCAACATTCAAATGCAAATGGAAAGCCCTAATTAAAATTAACTTGCAACACAAACCAATCAAATGTGTGATCTATAAAATTGAAACCAGCATCCTAAAAATGTCAAGAATGTGAATCAAGAAGCATAGGATGCATATGGGATCCACAAAGGTCATCTCCCAAAAGAACTAGGTCAACTAGTTTATATGAACCTCAATTAGGGTGACTTGACTTGCAAGGTTCACCAAAAATAGGATAATGGTTCAATAAATTCCAAATAAAATGCACAAAGCTCTTAAACAGAGGCCAAAACAACCAAACCAAACTCCAATCAAGGCATCACCAAATGAATTGATTAACTAGGGTGCTCCACCTTGAAGGATATTTATCGAGGGTCAAACAAAAATAGGTCAAACCTTGACCAAAATCATCCTCAAAGGCACCTCAATCCATCCTGAAAATGGAGAGGAAGCCTTACTCATAGGTGATTGCAAATGGTCCATAAATCAAGCAAGAACAAATGAAAACCATATTAAAAACACTTCCAATCATAAAATTCAAATTAAATTGAAAAATAAAAGAAAATAAAAATTAAAAATTATGAAAAATTAGTTAACATCTCAAAGTGTTGGAAAATATTTTTTGTTGAATTTTTTGACATTTGGAAGTATTTTTAATAATCAAAAAGCTAAACAGAAAATTAAATAAAAAGAAAATAAAATGTAAGCCAAGGGAGGTGTATGAAGCAATCCAGATAACAAGGGAAATCAGTTCAATACACGTTGGGCTCAAATATCCTATGGGTGGCAATAGCATTTCTGGCCCAAACCAAAACACAAAGCAGGCAGATTAATGAAACGTTGTGTTTCATTAATCCAGTGTGGAGTCAAGCATCCACATCACCAGGTCAAGCCAATCAACAACAAACACGCGCATGGTCAAAAGGTCAAACAGGTTCCACCTTAGATCGGAGGGTTTATGAACCAGACGCCGGAGCCCTAGCTCCGGTCATCTTCTCCGGCGAGGTGGCCGGAGCTCAGATGACAAAAACTTCATCAAACTTCACAAAATGCACATCAAAAGAAAGCTGAGCTCATGTAGGTTTCAAATCCATGATCCATTCATCTTAAACATGTCTAAATTAAGAGAATCGAACAGATGAAATTTAATATGCACATCTGAAAACTCAAGCAAACATGAACAATAATGAATCAAACATGGCCTACACGAGGTAGGGCTTCAAATGCAACCAATATGAACCTAGATCATGGTCTAGAATGAGAGAAAAGTTTATTGGAAACTTACTGAACGGAGACACTTCGTTGGTGCTTCAGATGCTTGCAAGCTTGCTCCCAATTGTCCATATCCACTCCAAATTGCACAAGGAAGGTGAATTGCTCTCCAATTTGCCTTGATTTGCAGAGAAAAATGAAAATCGATTTTGAATTTCTCTTGAGAATTTGAAAATTGAGTTTGCTATCTCTTGCTCCAATTTTCCCTTCTTAGCTCTCCATTCATGTTTTGAGCTTATATATGTTGGATACTTGATCAATTAGAAGACCCATGAAGCCTTAACTTGCTGAATTTGGAAAAATGCCCAAAATGAAATTTTCTTCATGCACACGTGAAAACACTTGCCTAAACTCATGAAAATCACTTGGTTTTGCAGCTGGTGAGTTGAATTTCACAATGGAATGGATTTGGGCTTTGTATGTGATCCAATTAACCAGTTTTGAAGTAAAAATTATTTGTGAAGAAATGCCAAGAAGCACGTGTTTTTGCTCATTACCACCAAATCCAAAATGTGCATTTTGCTTGTGAATGTGTACTGAAGAGAATTGGATCAAAATGAGGTATGAAAAAGACCTATAATGTATTCAATTGAAATCACCTTTTAAAGTTCATTTTTCACTTGAAATTTCCACCCAAAGTTCACAACCATCCATAATTCACACAATCCTTGAGTTTCATGATGTAAAAGAGGTCCCTAGGAGCAACTTTCGTGTTGGTTGAAATTTCATTTGAAGTACACAAGTGCATGAAAATGGCTTATGTAACGAATGACCTATAATCAAACTTTCCCAAAATACCCTTGCCTTGTAAAGTCCATAACTTGAATTCTACAAATGATATCAAGGACTTCTAGGACTTTTTGGAAAGTTAATATCATGAGGAAAAACTTTCATATTCACGTAAGGTTAAGGAGAAACATGATTCTAGGTCAAAAGTGCCTTGGAAGTGAGTTGACTTTTGTTGACCAAAAAAATATGTTCATCTGAGACATGTAACTTGTTGGTATCATAACGTGAGTTCCACAAACCCAATGGATAAGTTCTAGTACTCAAAATAAAGCTAAGAACATACCCTACAAGTTTCATGTTCACAATAAAATGAGATTGAACTTGTATCATGATGCAACTTGTCCTTGAAGTTGAGCACTAAAGAAGGGGGAGCGGGAAATCATCTTTCGGGCTTGCTCTATTCAGATCTCTGTAATCAACACACATCCTGACCTTTCCATATTTCTTAGGTACAAGAACAATATTAGCGACCCACAAAGGGTAATTTGTGACAGCAAGAAAACCAGCATTCAACTGCTTCTGCACTTCTTCTTTGACCCTGACTGCCATGTCAGGTCTCGTCCGTCTCAACTTCTGCTTGACTGGCGGACATTCTTCTCAGAGAGGCAACCGGTGTACCACAATATATGTATCCAGCTCGGGCATGTCTTAGTAAAACACAATGAAGATATCCTTATACTCACAGAGCATTTCAACCAATCTTCTCTTGATACTGTCTTCTAATGCAGCCCCAACTCTAACCTCTTTCTTGTCGTCTTCGGTACCCAGATTGATAACTTTAATATCCTCCTGATGAGGCACAATGACCCTTTCCTCCTACTTGAGAAGTCTGGCTAACTCTTCGGGTAGTTCACAGTGTTTGTCAGTCTCTTCTTCAGCTTGATAAATAGGATTATCAAAGTCATACGAAGCCATAGCTGAATTTGAATCGATGGTATCTGATAGAAAAGACCTGCATGATGATGTTTATGTTTATTATGCAATGCAACAAACAAAACACATTGCCATTTTTCTGTTTAATAAATTCAAAAACAAAATAAGAAAAACAGGGATCACAATATTTGAATGCGAAAAACGTCCTTTATTTATGATAAAGTGCAAACAACAAGAGGGCCCCATAGATTGGGTCACTACGCCTTGGGCAGAATGTAGGACTGAACATAATTAAAACAATAAACATTACTCTGCAGTAGTAACATGAATGACTTCTTCAGTAGTCCAGTTGCAAAACTTTTGGCCAGGAGTACATGGACGAATCCAAGCATCCATATTGCAATCACTGTCACCTTCGTTATCTTCTATGACATTAATCCTGTCAAATATCACACCACTGCTGGTGAATTGAACAGGTCCTCTGTATCTTAGAACGTCTTGAGAAGAACTGGAGGGTTTGTATCCCAGGACGAACTTGTCCTGCTTGACGGGTACATCAAGAACTTGGCCCCACTTTAGTGATGAACCAGATTCTTTGATAGCACGGGCTTCCTTGAACGATGACATGGAAACCTCTGAGCTTTTGGCTTCTACAGGAGACTTCTCCTGAATCTGAACTATTTCAAACGCTTAGCAAAGTGTTTTGTGGATCTCCCCATCCACTTCCACATACTTGAAGGATGACAAATGGCTAACCATGATATCCTCTTCATCGCATACTCTAACAACTTTCCCTTCCATCATATATTTCAGCTTCTGATGCAACGTTGAAGTGACTGCCCCCACAGCGTGTATCTAAGGTCGGCCAAGCAAATAGTTGTATGTTGGCTGGATATCCATAATGTAAAAAGTTGCATCAAAGAGCTTTGGTCCTACCTGAATAGGCATGGTGATCTCCCCAAACACCGATCTCTTAGACCCATCGAAATCCCTCACAACCAAATCACTTGGCGTGCATATCAAACATTGAGTATCTAATTTCATCAACGCCTTCTTTGGAAGCACATTGAGGGATGATCCTATATCAACCAAGACATACGATAGTAGAGACCCTCTACATTCCATTGATATATGTAAAGCATGGTTATTGTTTCTCCGGGAAGGGGTTAAATCCAAATCAGTAAAACCCAAACCATTACCAGCGTTTACATGAGCTACTACCCCCTCCAACCGATTAACAGAAATCTCCTGAGGTACATATGTTGAATTCAATATTTTTAATAAAGTGTTGTGATGTACGTTGGAACACAACAACAATGACAAAATGGAAATCTTCAAAGGAGTATGATTTAAGTGATCCACAATCTTGTAGTCACTTTTTCGAATGAGTCTCATAAATTCCTCCGTGTCTTTCAAAAATACATCAGTATCAACCTGTTGTTGGACAATTCTCCTCAATCACTGCCTTACCTTTTCCTTTGTCATTCCTATCAGAATTAACCTTCGGTAGGGAAACGATCCTGCCACTTCTAGTGATACTTCCAGCACCAACTATATTCTCAACTGAAGAACTTTTGTATGAAGATCTTGTCAATTCTTGTCTCTGCCCATTACAGAACACCTCTGCCCCATAGTTCCATGGGATGGCTTTAGTGCTCTCGTACGGTACAGGTCCAAGTACAGTAATGATAACCGGCATTGGCTTAGCAGGCGCTGAAATATTGATTGTCCGGTATAGAATAGAGATTGTAGCAACTTCGCTTCCATCATTACTCACCTTATCCTCAATGTCTTCTCTTACAACCTTGTCAAATTACAAACAGCCCTCATAAATCATTCTCTGAATACCCTTCTTCAAAAGATCACAGCCCTCAGGTTACGCTTCACATTCTGAGTAGTCAATAGAACACCCCGAAAACACTCCCTTCTTCAACAAACTAGCCTTCATAAAAATCAACGGAGACTTCAAATCCCCAACATCTGTTATCAGATTCAATTTTTCTCCCTCAATAACGGAATTAACTCTTGCCACCCCATGATTTGGCATCGGGTTTTGATTCACATTAGGCCCCTCGTTGGTGAAGTTGATAGCCTTTGAGTCAAGCAAGTCTTGAACTTTGTGCTTGAAGGCTTTGCAGTTGTCAATATTATGACCTGGGGAGCTTAAATGAAAATCGCATCTGGCATTCGCATCGTAACCAGGAGGCGGTGTACCAGTGAGTGAAGCCAAAGTCCTCTTCTAAACTAGTTGCAATTGCAACAGATGTTGTAACAACTGAGAACACGGCATTGAAGGAGTCTCAAACTACCTATCAGGCATTCTGTGGCTAGCAACGTAAGGTTGCGAAGTGTTAACTCGTTGCAGAGGTGCAGCCAGAATAGCTACAGTAGAAAATTGTTGATGATAACGAGATTGCGCTCTAACTTTACCCTTGTGAGAAATAGCATTCGCATCTCCTTCCCTTCTCTTAGGGTTTGTGGGGTATGGTTTCTTTGTACCTCCCGAAGAGGATCCACCACCATTTGGAATCTTCCCAGACTTAATCCCACTTTCGACTCTTTCACCAGCCATTACCAGATCAAAAAATCCCATAGACATGCAGCATATCAACTTCTTAAAATACACAGCAGGAAATGAAGCCATGAACATGTCGATCAGTTCTCTTTCCACCATAAGAGGTTGCACCTTCGCAGCTAAATCTCTCCATCTCTGGGCGTACTATTTGAAGCTCTCAGTATTCTTCTGCGACAAACTCTACAATTATACCATGTTCTGTGCCAGGTTACTATTATACTGATAATGACAAACGAAAGCATCGACCAATTTTCTCCAGCTGCGAATATGAGTTCTCTCAAGCCCCATATACCATTCCAAATACGCTCCTGCCAGACTGTCTTGGAAAAAATGCATTAACAGCTTTTCATCATCGGAGTACGCAGACATTTTTCTGAAATACGTTCGAATGTGTACTCTGGGACAGGTTGTCCCTTTGTACTTTTCGAAATCTGGTACCTTAAACTTGGGGGGAAGCCTGACCCTAAGAACTAGACCAAGATCTGACATATCAAGACCCAGAGAGTTCTGATTCTCGATCAGTTTAAACCTTCTGTCATCTTTAGTTGGAAAACCACCCTCCATATCTTTCATGGAAAAGACATCATCTTAGAGATCTTCCCAATGAGGGCCGGTAGCCCCATGCACAGTGCACACACTTCCCCCAGTAACATTACCATTTTCATTCGCAACACCTTTGGCTGGAGGTATGACAACAGTAGTAATACCCTGTGGAACAGTCCCACCAATCGGTGGAGGAATAACACCAGATACCCCATGTAAAACGCCCTCTTCATCGACCCGTGCTATCAAGGGCTGGACCATAGTTCTTAAGCGTTCCTACCCACTGGCAACATTCTACATCAGCTCCATGTACTGGGCCATGCGAGCTTTGACTTCCTGCAATTCAGCTTGAACTTGATCCATTACTTTTTGTTGATTCCCTCGAGTTGGATATCTATGGAAACTAAACTCCTCAATCCTGTTACTGAAGAAAACCGAGTAGAGATAAGAACAAAAGGCCACTGAGAACACTTGCGATGCAAATGAAAATGCAAGATACAAAATGCAAACATGTCTATGTATTTACAAGGAGATCTCCCCCTAGAATCTAGTTTCAATAAACAAGAACAATAGAGATGGACAAGAATACCACCAGAATCTTCTCATATCAAGTAAAGCTGAGACAATACATAACAATAAATGAGAAAGACCCAGAAATCATGCTCTTTGCTCCATAGTTGAGCCTCCTTAAGCATCGTCTTTGTATCTGGATGATCTGGTTTCACAACCATCTCTCTGATGAGGATGTCCCTTCTATGTATCACATCTCGGAGACAATGACAATAATATTTCCAAGCATCTTCGCCAAAGGCATCCTCCAACCTGGGTTTCTTCACACCTACTCGGATCTTGAGCTCTTCAAGTGCTGATAAAGTCTCATGGTATTTCTGCTCAATCGTGTATCTGCGAGACGATTCCACCATTACTTCTTTCTCATTGACCTTGAGTTGCACCTTCATCTTATCAATCTGAGTACGAAGCTGGTCCTCCCTATTCTTGTTGGCGGTTAAAGTAGAATTCCATTGCTCATTGAATTTGGATATCTCCAGATACACTCTGTCTAAATCATCCTTCTTGTGCTTCAAAATGCTACAGGTGCTTTTTAGATCCTGACCGATCCACTCTCGTACCCTGATCTGCTCAGCTAGCTCTTTCTCCAGCTTGGTCAATGATTCTGACTTCATCTTGGCCAAGTAGACAGCTTCACCTTTATCATTCTTCAGCTGACTGATCTCTTGTTTCAACTCTTCACTCTCTTTGTGCAGCTCTTCCTTCTCTACCCTAAGCTTGTTGTATCTCGGGATGTCGATCGTTGTAGGCGGCTCAATGACTAAGGGATACAATGGTTCTTCAATAGGAAATGACAATAGTACCCTTACAACTCTCTTCTGAATCCACTCCAAGTAGGGGTCATAGGTTCTACAATCACCTTTGCCCAAAGAAAGTTTTCCCTTCTTGTGGATTTTACCCCACGCATCAACGAATCTGGCCAAAATACAAGGATCAGCTACATCAGTGAAGTACAGAGATTCCTGTACTTCTTCTTCCTTCGAAGGTCCCCTCAAAGCATAACCAAACTGTCTGACAGCAAGAGAAGGATTATAGTTGATACCGCCTTTCCTCCCCATCAAAGGCACATTATGGAAACTACCACAGCTAAAGATGAGCTCACGACCAAGTAGATCTTGGTTGAACCAGTCGATATCCTTTTCTGTTAAACCCATAAGCCTCTTTGACCATTCAGACGAATTCCTTGAATCCACAAAAGCTCTAGAGCGAGGAAGATGATCGACAAACCACTTGTGAAAAAGAGGTGTACAACAAGAAACGGTCTTCCCTCTTCTCTTCTCCTTTTTGTAGTGTACTGAATGATACGAATTTCCTAGGAGAGTAGGTACGAGATTCCTGGAAGCAAAAATGCGAAAAGCATCCAAATCAACAAAGTCGGGTATGTTTGGAAACATCACGATGTCGTAGATGTACAAAGCCAAGATAGCACTAAAAACCACCCAATAACCTTCTTCATCATACTTTCGAGCTTTATCTACCAAGAAAGATAAAGTAAAGCCAGAAACTCCATTCCTGCTGACAACACAATCAACCAACTCAGATGTGCTCAAATAAAGAGCAGCAGATAACTTCTCGAAATCGGGTTCTTCTTCTGAACTAAAGAATGGCCCCTCATCTCGGATCGGAACACCTAAGATGAAAGCAAACTCCTCCAAAGTCGGAACTAACAAATAATCTAGGAAGGTGAAACATCGCAGCAGCGGATCATAAAACTGCAATAGAGTGAGAATGACTCCCTGCTCATAGCTCGTGACCTTCCTGACGAGGTTCAAGATCCTTCCATAATCCTTCCTGAATACCTCAAGAACTCTAGGATCAGCCATGGAAATTAGACCAAATAAAGGTCCTAACTCAGGCGTCGGAAATTTGTACAAAGTCGTCTTCTTTTTCTCAGCTTCCATCTTTATAGAAAACGAGGACCAGAATCAAGGGAAAGACAAGAACCTGTAAAACATACAGACATGCAATGGTTAAATGCAGGATGATTATGCAGATGCAAACATGGGATCAAGATATCCAATGCTTAAAAATTATTGTTGTGTTGTTGACTGAATCAGAACCCCGCTCTGATAAGAAATCCTAGAAACTCAGAACACTGAGATGATACAAAACTGGAGTATTCAAGATCAACAGTCCGCTATTGACAAGAAAACCAGAAAAGCGGGTTGGTTGAAAGTCATGGTTTCCTGCAAAATCCTCCCCTCTCACATGTGTGTTCTAGTCTTGAAATGGTATGGCATCCTATGCAAGTCACCTGTATCATGGACTCTCAGGTCGAGAAACAATGATACGTTCACCATTTCTAGTTTGGCATCATGGTCAGTCGAGGAGGTCTCAAATTGACTTCCCAATGAACGGTCTCCAGAGTCGTTAGCTTTCTAATTCAACACCCCCTCAACTACCTTAAATGCACATGATAGGATGTCTCCAAAGAAAACCTTGTCTGGATACGAATTTCCTGAGGGCTCTTGCATGCCAACATGCAAGCCCGCACTACTCTCCATACTAATACTAGGTGTGTACTCAAGCCTGGGTGTTGGACTTATCTCTCAATGGAAGAACCCACCCAACAACAAAGCAAAAACAACATAACATAACAATAAAATACAAATGCAATAGTACACAACAATCAATGCACATAAAGGCGAATAACTGCACAAAAATAAACACCCAAAGCCACACAACAGACAAGCGCTAGGATTGACTCACATAGGGAACTGATGTCCCCAGCTGTTGCAACTGCGAAAAACACCTGGCGGAAAAACAGAAGAGTCGCCACCGAACGTTATTTATCCCAAAGAGAGGGAAAGGAAACGATCGAAGAAAACTTGAACGAAAAAAACACGATCATTGCAACCAAATCTTGGGTTCGGGAGTCGGTTATGTGAGGGGAAGTTATTAGCACCCCTCACGTCCATCGTACTCAACGGGATCCATGGTTATTGTCTAATAAAAGGGTGTGTTTATCTATAAGCTACTGCTAAACAGAAACGAGAACAAAAGGAAAAAGAAAGAGACTTGATAGGACATTTCTGCCCTACGCCTACGTATTCCCTCGTCAAATGGGAAAGTCAGAGTCAACGTAGTTCAGGAAACTACGGGTGATGGGGGGAAGGTTGCTCGCCAAGACATCTTTGTCTTGTGCCTACGTATCCTCATATGGTATGAAAAATCAGAGCAAACATAGTTCGGGTAAACGAAACCATAGGTTGGTTAAGTGTTTTTAATGAGTGACATTAAACTCACATTCCAGCAGTTAAGGTCGATGTCTGTTTGCGGTAGAACGGAAAAGTAACGTACTCTTTTCTAAAAATAAAGTTGAAACAACGATCCCGAAGGATAAAAGGTTTGAGTTCTATTTGTGAGTTTTAGTGATGCGAATTAGTTTGATTTGTGATTCACGTTGCACTAAAGACTATTACATAGGAGCGAATGCGTCGCATATCGCCCAAAGGGCATACGCTAAACACTCTAGACAAGTGAGAAGAAACCCCTCACTCATCAATTCCCATGTGCTTAAGGCTCGTAGCATACAACATTCATCGTATTCATTAGATGAGTTAGAATGATTTTGAGATGAGCATAGAGACGCACAGAAGGTTTAAGGGAAACTCAGCACTAATGTTGTCATGCAAAGTGGTCCTAAAGTCGGGATGCGAAAGGTGATTCTATCCTAATGTTAGCATGCAAAAGATGGACCTAAGGTTGAGGTTAAAAGGGACTAGCCTACTTGTTATCATGCTTGGATTAAACTTATAATATCTATCTTACTCCAAATTTAATTAGAAATTAAATTGGAATAAGAGTCCTAAGGGGACATGCAAAGACAAAGCAAAAAAAAACAAGAAAGCAAGGCAAAAATAGTAGCTACAACAACGCCTCCTGCATAAGACAACAATAATATCCAACATACAAGCAAGACAACATATAACAGCACATGATTTAGCACAAAAACAGGTGTGAAAAGGCAGGCAACAAGCAAGCAAGGCAATGATAACATGCATGTTCGAAGCATGGACAGCTGTGGAAAACAAGGCAGCAAGCATGTTTGAATGAAATTAATCAAATGAAAACAACAATCATGGATAGACATCACACAAGTATGAACATGCTTTGAAAAACAATCATAAATGATCAACAACATTGCATCAACAAGAAGTTACAAGATCAAGTATGCATTTCCAAAAATGAACGATCAAACGATCAAACGAACACGCATCAAAACAGAATCAGAAACAAATGCAATCATGCATCACAACATTCAAAAGCATAATCATCAATGATCATCAATTAATCATGCCACAAGCAAGCAAACAAAATGATCATTCATCAATCAAACAACATCAACATGTTAAACATTCAAAACAGAAACCAAAAGTTACGCGTCGAAGAATCCAAATCAAACATTCAAGAATGGTGAAACATGTCAAAAACAATCTACATAAATGCATCATAACAACCCATGAAGTTTACATATGAAAAGGAACTCAAACAAGCAAAAAAAATGCAAAAAAATTGCAAAAAATGGGCAAAAAATGCAAAAATGCAAAAAATAGGAAAATCTGCCTAGAGTAACGGGTTACCCTACATAGGGTATGCGGTTACTTGATGAAAACAGCCCAAAAACGTGAAATTTGTTAGGGTAACCGGTTACCCTATATAAGGTAACCGTTTACCACTGAACCAGAAGCAGAAAATCAGTTTTTAAAATCAGTTTTCAGCATCAAAGAACTTCTCCAATCATCCATATGAACATGATATCAATCAAGCACAAAATTATCATCAAGAAACAGTGATCAAACATCATGTAAACATAATCAAACACTGAAATCACAAATCACCAAGATCCAAATCATCAAAATGGATCAAAAATCAGCAAAAACCATGGATCTACATTGTGATTCTTCAAATAAGTTCAAAATTGGATTAGATCTAAAATTGTCAATCTTCAAAGCGGAGATTTGCTTTGGTATGTGTTGATTCACTTGAAATTAGCAAATCCAAGCAAGAAACCCAGAGGTTCTTCAAGATCTAAGAGCTTCCTTATGGTAGAAATGAAGATCAAGCAAGATCAAGCAAAAATGATCCAAAAAGCACTTCCAATCTAGCTTCCAAATTCAGATCCAAAATCAAATGAAAATTGAATGGTGAATTGAAGATAATGGAGATGAATCATGGAGGTTTAGGTCTAGAATTCAATGATTCCAATGAAGAATCAAAGAACTCAAGTAGAAAGAGCTTTAATGGAGGTTTTGGGAGTGAAAAGTGGAGAGAAAATTAAGAGCAAATTCTTAAGAATGAATGTGAAATCTGAAAATGAAGGTTCATTGTGTGTGGTTTGGAGCAAATTCACTTAAATAAGCTATAGGTTTGGAATCAAAATGTGGTTTAGAATGAGGATTAGAAGTTGGAATGGAAATTAGGAGTGGAATTAGGAATGGAGTGTTTGAAATATGGAGGGAAATGGTGGAAAGTGAAATAATTTTAGATCCTTCCAAATTTGATCAAGTGAAATCAATGGTTAAGAATGATTGGAAATTGCACATCCTGAAAATTCAAATATTTTGGCAAACTGCACATGAAGTAACTGGTTACTCCGTATAAGGTAATCGGTTACCCTGTTCAAAACTTTCCAGTTTTAGCGCCAAATAGAGGGAATCTCGTACAATTGCCCGTTGCCACTTGTGCTGAACTCTGTCAAGCCTCTAAAACCTACTCTTGAATATGGTAATTGTGAGAACACCTGAGATACCCTATGTATTGTCTCCTGAGCTGCAAATTAACCTGCTAAATAAAATAAAATCGACCGCTCGATCGATAGGCAAAATAAATGCAGGAGCCTCTGACGCTCGCTGTTTAGACTCTTGTAATAAAAGGGAACCCTGAGCCATGTGTCGCATTGCTGCGAAGAGGGGCCGACAAGGATAGAAGATTCGCCACCGTTCGTTATTTATCCCAAAGAGAGAGAAAGGAAACGATCAGAGAAAACCTACAAAAAAGGGAAAAGACATGTCATCGCAACCAAATCTCGGGTTCGGGAGTCGGTTACGCAAGGGGAAGGTCTGAGCACCCCTCACGTCCGTTTTACTCAACGGGATCCATGCTTGTTGTCTATCTAAAAGGGTGTCAATCTATCAAATACTGGTTCGCAGGGACAAAAGAAAATAAAAGAGACTCGATAGAACATCACTGCTCTATGCCTACGTACTCCCTCGTGCAATGGGAAATTCAGAGTCAACGTAGTTCGGAAAACTACGGGTGATGGGGGAAGGTTGCTTGCCAAGACATTGTCGTATTTTTCCTACATATCCTCGTCTGGTATGAGAAATCAGAGCAAACGTAGTTCGGGCTGACACGACCATAGATTGGTTCAAGTATTTTAATTGAGTAAGGTTAAATGGTGGTTCCAACAGTTAGGGACGATGCATGTTTGCGGTAGAACCAAGACTTAACACACTCTTTTTGAAAATGATTTTGCAAACAATCCCGAGGGATAAAAAGGTTTGATGTTTTGTTTTGTGTTTTTTATGAAGAAGTGAATTGAGTTAAGTTTGTAACTCATGTTGCACTAAAGACTATGACTTGAGAGCGAATGCGTCGCATATCGCCCAAAGGGCATACGCTGAACACTCTAGATAGATTGAGAGGAGGCCCCTCAACTATCATTCCTCAAGTACTTAAGGCTCGTAGCGTACAACATTTATTATCCTTTATTAAGTGTCTTAAGAGATTATGAGATGAGAAGAGAAAGACACAGACTCTAAGGGGAAACGGATCAACCCTAATGTTGTCATACAAAATACTCCTAAAGTTGGGATTAAGATGGGAAAAATCTATCCTAATATTATCATGCAAAGGATTGAACACCTAATGTCTCTCCTACTCCCATCTTAAATAGAGGGACTAGGAATCCTAAGGGATCATGGCAAAACCAAGTAAACAACAGATAATTCAACCACAGATGAAATGAGAAATGAGAAGAAGTTTACCTAAACAAGTCAAGACAATGCAAACATGATATGCAAAGATGCAAAGATGACATACAAAACTCAAATGATGAAAACAAATGATTAAGAAAAGTTGACTTAAACAAGTCAAAAAGAGTGAGATGAAATGGGAGAAGTTACAACTCCTACAACCATTCAAAGATCAATCACTAAAACAAAAGCCAAGCATAAAACACAAGCAAAAGCCATAATCAAATATAAGATGGGATGAAAGAGGCTTGGGCAGAAAGCATATGCAAAGTATCTCAACCAAACATCCCAAATTGATCATGTGAAAAAGAAGAACAAACAAAAGCCAAAAGTAATACATCATTCAAGACAAACTCAAAGCATAATCATGAACACCAAATTGTCTTAAGTGATGATCAAAACCCAAGGGGCAGAAATGAAACCAAAATAAAAGGTTCAAATCGAGATGGAAAACAAAGCACAAGCAAGAATCAAAGCAAGGCAAATGGAAGAACCAAAGTTCTATCTCATGTTCAACACTTAAAATCAAGTGGAATTGCCTAACTTCTAAGTAACTTGTGAAACGAGTTACACAAGTGTATGAACTAAAAATGAAAGACCAGCACATTAATCATGTCATAAATAAGCATCAAGGCTCATAGGGTGCATATGGGATCCATAAAAGTCATTTCCCAAAGGAATTAGGTCAAACTAGTTTGTATGAACCTCTTCTAAGATGACTTGACTTGCAAGCTTCATCAAAAGTATAAGAATGGCTCAATAAATTCCACATAAAATGCACAAAGTAACCAAGCCCAATGGAAAACATAAGCCAAAGTTTCAAAGTGAAACTCACCTCAAGGCATCACCAAACAATTCCATTGTTAAGGGTGTTCCACCTTATCGAGGGGCATCAAAAGTCAAATCAAAGCCAACCATAAAATGATCAAACATGTATCAAAATCACCCTCAAAGATGCCTCAATCCCTCACCTAATTAAGGGAGAATCCATGATCATAGGTAATAATTATTTGAAGTCCAAATGGAATGGATCAAACAAGGTAGACCACATGAAAGTCATTTAATTGCAAATTCTAAATAAAATAGTAAAATAAAATAGAAACAAAAACAAAAATTATAGAAAATTAAATAAGATCTTGAAATAATTGAAAACAAATTTTGTGGAACTTTTGGATGATCAGAGGTATTTTTAAATGAATAAAATGAAAACAGAAAGTAAAATGGAAATAAAATAAAAGAAGCAACATGGGAGGTGTAGTAGTAAACCAGAAATGAACTACAACCAAGGAAAAACGTGATTGGGCTTCAAAACAGAGGGGGGCGAATAATAATTCAAACCCAGATGACCCAAGGCTTCAGCGTTTAATGAAACGCTGCGCTTCATTAAAGTGGCGTGGGATTCAACATGCCACGCAGCTTGGTCAAGCAAATCAGGAGGCAACACACGAGCAAGTCAAACTTTCAAACTAGTCCACCTCAGCACTGATCAGAGGAATGACCAGACGCCGGAGCTAGGGCTCCAGTCGTCTTCTCTAGCCAGTTCGCCGGATACCGGTCATAAAACCTCAATAAAAATGGTAGAACTTTATACCAATCGAAAGCCCTTGCTACAAGGATCTCAAATCCATAAATCAAACATCAAAAAGGTTCCAAGATAAAGAGAATCAAAGGTTTGAAATTCAAACATGTCCACTGAAAATGTCATCAAACAAACACAACAATGAACCAAACATGGCCTACCATAGGTATGGCTTCAGATGCAACCTAACATGCTCTTAGAAAGTGCCTAGAATGAGATAAAATAAAGAGGGAAGCTTACTAAATGAAGCAACTTCGTTGGTTCTTCATAGGCACGCAAACTCTACTTTCTTGCTTCCAACTCACTCCTTATGCTTTGAGGAAGAAGATGCAAGCTCCAATTGAGGTTGATTTAAAGAGAAAAACCAGATTCAAAAATGGCAAGTGATGAGAAAATTTCAAGTTCTCTCTGCTCTCTCCAGCTGCAATTGTTGCGGTGAGAATCGTGATACCAAGCTATTGATTAACTTGAATCTTTAATTCTTAAATTCACAACCAGTCTTTAATTTATCCAAAGGAAAGGTCTAAAGAAAGAAAGAACCCTTTTCGCGATGTAACAACAACGCTAAGAGATTCGGGGATCGGGGGTTGGTTATGCATAGGGTAGGTATTTCACATCCTAAACATCTGCAGTACTCTATAGGAACATTTTGTTTGTTTGCATGCTAAGTTGGTAAATGTTTGCTAAGGTTGGTAAAGGGTGTAGGTTAAAACCTAAAGATAGTTTCTAAGTTTGCTCGTAAAGACGTCGCGTCCTCTGCCTACGTATCCTAACTAGGATAGAATCAGAGCAATCGTAGTTCACCTCACTAGGGTTGACGAACTCTTGATTATGATCAAGGTTCAAAGGGGAACAAACATTATAATGCTTGTATAGAGTTTAAGAAAACTCTCTAGATCTATGTTATAACACTCAAGAGGGGAGTAAGTAATCATTATTATGATTCTTACATAGAGTTCACAAACTCTATCCTAGGGTTCTAGTTGAAGAAACACTCCTAATAAAGGTGGGTTTTTTAGACTTAAAGCAAAGTCTAAGGCTTATACTATGGTTCAAGATGACTTCACAAATTCAAGGGAGCGGGTAATGAGGTATCCACGACACAAGGGTCAATGGGGAAACTTTTCCTTTGGAAGGAGAAAGAGGCAACTTGGGTGAGAACTAAAAAGTTCCATCACTTGGGGAAGAAATACTTAACAAAGCAAATGAACAATTAAGCAGGATGAATAAGATTACAATCAAGTAAGCATGCATATCACAATAGGCAAGGATCAAATAATACAAATGGTTACAACCGATAATCAAATATCTTAACAAAGATGGAAGCATATTTTGATAAAGACAAAAGTAACAATCATGTAAACAAATCACAACTTGAAGGTAAGCATGTCATAAGTTCAAGGTATAACAAATGTAACAACATTTAGGCATTGATGACAATCAAATACACAAGGACTGGTCATAACAGTTAAACTCAAGATTTTAAGAAGAGAACATCAATTCATGGTATCAACCAACAAGAAATGAAATCTCATCATGTTGACAAACATAAAGAAATCCAATATCAATAAATCTCACAAGATAAAATAAGCATGGTATGAAGGGAATTTTAATCGAGACGTAAGGTAACGACCTAAGAATGAATCTACTAACAAGCAGGCAAAGAACATTGTAAAAACAAGCAACTATGAGATTACAATCCATTTAATACAACTAGACATCATAATGAAAAAGTTTCAAAAAGAACGGGTTGAAAATAATGAACGATGAATAAGTTATGAATTTTTGAAGTCTCATTGATTTTTAAAAATAAAATAAACAAACACACATAAAAATAAAGAAAGTGGCATGGGTAGGGATTGAACCCATGCCCTTGCATTTACCAACACAACTCCTTAACCAATAAGCCACTAAATGTGCGCTGTAAGGAAAATGGAAAGAGATGAAGAAAAATATTCAATTACAATTGAAAATAAAATGCCAAAAAGAGTTGATCCCAAGGATTGAACTCAGGATTGGCAAGTGAAAGGGTAATATGCGCGCAAGTTGATTACCACTGGGGTGGCTGTACATCCAAGTACAAAGCCACCCCCATAAATAAATAAGGTTACTTATGGTGGATATTCTGGGCCAAATACAAACCAATCAAACCAAAAATGTGAAGGATTCAAACATGACCAAAACTCAATCATTTTTTATGAAACTTTAGTCAAACCTGACTGTTTTTTAACAAGGATTAAGATGGTATCCACAAAAATTTGAAATGAAGTCCACAAATTGAAACACGATAGAAGATGCAAATGGAAGACTTGAGATGCATTTGGAAAGCCAACATCAATTCTGAGTTCATACACATACAAAAGGCATTGCACACAACACATATATGTCATAACAAAGGTATTGGACCCTTAAGGCTCAAGCATAAACTAGTAGAATGGAAAATGGTACATGAATTGCAGATGATAACATGAAAATGCAGCAAACTGTCAAGACAGCATAATGGCATTTTGAGATGCAACTAAATGCAATTAAGATTAATGAGGGATGTGAGAAAATTACAAACATGATTGTGAATGAGTTCAGGCAGTGATAACAATCAAAGCAGTATTGAATCAAAGAAAGGCACATCAAATTACAATGATAGGCATAATGTGAAGCAAACTGTCAAAACAGATGGGAAAATGTTTAATTCAATGCATATACATGGTCTAACAATCCTAATCATGTCAATTGATGTTTTTAAAGTTACAAACCAAACAACAATGTTCTGGTAGAAAAAAGAATCAAGATACAGACTTGATAGCAAGTGGAAAACTGAAGCAACAGACCAACATGGATGCATTTATCAAAACTTGATCAAACAAGACAAGGAAATCATGAGGCATTCACCAACATATAACCATCACAATGTTAAACTCAAACACAAAAACACAACTGCTATGCTATGCCAAGTGAAAAAAAGGAAGAAATGCAAATCTGAAATCAAGTCAAGAAGCAGGCATAATTGAAATGAACAGACCTCACACACAGACCATAAATATGATATTAAGTGTGTCCATACTTCAAAATTGTTCACCAACATCATATAAATGAAATTCACAAGTCAGTTGCTCATTTAACACATAAAATTGCAATATTGAAACTAAAACTGGATTGGAATAGAAAGAAGTTCAAAGGATACCACACACAAGTCTCAAATATAAGTATGAATGAGTCTATACCTCAAGCTGATCATGAAATGCACATGACAAAGGAATGACTATCAAATTGCAATTTGTACCATACATGGTAGCAGGCTGTCATGACAGAAAAGCAAGGCATACACAAAGCTGTTTGATTCATACATACACAAATCTTAAACACTATTTAGAGGTCTAATGCTAAATGAGTTGACCTAAAACAATTCAAACAGAAAAAAGTGAAGTGTGTGCAGCTGTGGTTTCAAGACTGTTGGCAGCAGAATTTGGTAACAAGCTGGTCTAGCAAAAGTATGTGGTCTCATGTTGACAAACATAGCACATGCACATCACAAATACAACAATGAAGGGGTTTCAACTTAGAAAACAAACATTTTGCAAGCAGAAAAGAACTTGGTATATTCATGGTAGATTTTGGTTTGAAAGTGCAATTTGGAAGTGAAATGAAGAAATAGGTAAGAATATATCAAACAAACAAAATGTACACATCAAAATAATGAGGAGGAATGAGTTCATGCTTAGCAATCAGGCTTATGCACATGGGAACAGAATTTGACATGCTAATGGTAAGAAATGCAAAAAACTGTCTTGACACCAACTTAGCACAGCAGGGCATTTTGGCAAGCAATGAGTTTTATGATGAAACAAATATTATACACCTACCATAAATATGTTAATAGATGAGAACATGCTCAAGAAATGGATTAAAACATTACCAAACAGAATATGGCCTTGTGAAACTCAAGAAATGCAAAAGATCAATTCATGTAGGCAACAAACAAGTTCATGACAGTTAGGATGATGGAACATCACGTACAGGTTTCAAACATGATTATGAATGATTCTATGTACATAGATAAAGTAAAGATCAGTTGGAACAGAAAATGGTAGTTGGTAGTATCAATGAGGTTTTGAAAAATGCAGTTGGAAGTGAGAAACAGTTTTGAGGAAATAGTGGAAATTTGAACATATAAACACAACATACATCCTCAAAGCATATTAACAGATAATTCCACAACTTAAAATCAAACAAGAACTATTCCAAACCAGAACTGGTGTGTTGATCCAACTTTTGACAGCAAAAACAACAAAAAACTCACAACAATCCTTAATGACTAAGTTCATGCTTTCAATACTTCAACCAGTTCAAACATTATGAGTAAGATCATGTAAACATAAATCAATAGTTTAGAACATTCAAGACACAATATGGCAAGTATACATCATCTTGACACAAGACTCATGGTAATGGTAAAGTGAAGTAACACAAAATAACATAAGTGTGAAAACAAGTGCCACACTAGATTCAAACATGATCTAGAACAGGGGGATCTCATAAACCAACTTACAAGTCATTCAAATCTCACTAATGAACCAAGGCTAACAGATCTAGGGCAAGCACATCAACATTTAAATGTTGGATCCTTAAGACTACCATATAGACAAAATCTTCAAAAACAAGTTATACATAAATATCAAAGTAAAATATTGGTAACACATCATCAACATATCATTCACAGATGAAATACTTTAACAAAATCAAGTAACATAGCTACAAAACCTAAGTTCTTGACAAAGAACTAGTATGGGACAGCAATGGCTATATTTCACAACAAGCATCTCAAAATGATAAAACATGACAATGTATGATCAATAAAGAGTTTGAACATCACATACCTCTTGTAGACAAGTCTTGAGCAAGCTAAAAAGCTAAGAAACCCAGAGATCTTCTTCTTTGGCAAGGATTTAAAGCTTTCTTCCTCTTGAAGCAACAAGCTATTTTTCAAGACAATTGGAGTTGTGTAGTTTCCAGCTGGTTTTTTAGAGTTTAGACAGTTGAGTTATGATGTATATGAGGTGTTGGGAGTGTTGGAATGGTGGGAAATGCCTCAAGTAAGGATTTGGCTTCCAAAGTGCACGAAAGTCAACATACTAAGGAATGAAGGTTGACTTTTAGAAAAATGATGATTTTAGGTGGTTTGAGTGTATAGACACCTTCTACACAATGTTTATGGATTGTGTAAATGGTTTTGGGTGGTTTGGAAGTGATGGAACTGAGTTTGAGCAGAGTTTTGCTCAAGACAGTTTTTTAGTGAAACTTGAAGTTTTTGAAAAATCAAGCTTTTGAGAAAATGGTGGAGAGTTGAGAGCTGTTGTTACTCTTGGTTTTTGAGAGTGCTCTGGTGTGTTTAACATCATAGAGAGTGCCTCTATTTATAGTGAAATCAAGGGTGAGGGAAGATTTGGATTTTGCCACTTTTGGAGGGAGTTTATGAAGTTTTGAAGTGAATCTTGTCAATATCTCTACATATCAGTTTCATGGCTCAAGGAAGGTAAGAAAATCAAGTGGAATGATGGACATGAAGTGACTGAGGTGAGCTTAGGGTGTAGAGTGAGCAGCTGCAACAGTTCTTGGAGGAAAAGTTTCTCTTTCCTCTTAAACATTTGATTATTTTATTACAAGTTGCTTGCAACTTGCCTCTCTCATCACATCTCCCATTTTTATGCATTTTCCTTCATCCACACCTCTAATTATCATATTGAATCATAATCCAAGGGTCAAGGATAGCTCTAGTTGTGGAAATCTAAATTTTGAGAAGTTTGACATAGTGGTTTCAAGTGTTGGCAGCCCTAACTGTTAGAACACAAATTGGTTCTTAATAATATCTCTATGTTTTGATGATAACTATAATGAAATTTTGTAATTAAGAATTATATACTCTGAAATTTACTTGAGAGTGTTTGCTGTAGATATCAAAATAATTATCACTCCATAAGCAAATCAGAACTGAACATAAGAAATTTGCTAGACTCTGAAGCGCCAGATGCATCCATTAGAAGATTCTGAATGCTGCCAACAGAAGATCCTGAGCGTAGCCTCCAGAAGGATCTGAAGCAGAAGCTCCAAAAGGATATGAAGCAGAAGCTCCAGAAGAATCTGAAGCAAGTCAGAAGCATCTGAACCAAATAAGAATTATGTATGAAGAGTAATCCAAAGCATAGTTACTACAGAAGATTCTGAAAGTACTAAAGCTGCCAGTACTGAGGATCTGACTCAAATGTGCTATGAACTTGAACACGCTAAAAGCACACCTGCTGCAAAGACTCTGATTCAACAAAACTCTGATCAACATCAGAAGGCTCTGATCAAATTAGACTTTGATGAATCTTGCTGAAAATTGAAGAAGAAGAATTCAAAGATTATGTCCGTTGGAATAATCTAAACGACTCTTTCCTTATTTATGTTAGACACAAGAATATAGATAAAAATGATTTCTCTGTGCTTTCTTCTTCTAGAAAAGGTCACTTGATGTGAAGACAAAAAGGCTCAGACCTTTTGGACACTCTTCTCAACGTGGAGCTCTCTTGGATCAAGCTGCCTATAAAAGCAAGTCTTCACCCATCTTCTTCAGTTGACGTTTTATCCAAAAGAAATCAATATTCAAAGCTCTTATAATATTCATATTCTTTCTAAGAATTAATTTCTTTGTTCTTAATATTAAGTGAAAAATCAAAATTGTGATAAAGCTTTTTAGAAGCAATTTAAACACTTGTATTTGTTATTACATTTGATTGTAAACCTTAAGAAGATCCAGTTAGGATCAGTAGTTCTTGAGAAGACTTTGAACAGTTGTTCTTAGTGCTTACTATTGTAATCAGTTGATTAAATAGTGGATTAAGTCCTTGATTGAGAAAGGCAAATCAATCTAGGAAGGGTGGACTGGAGTAGTTGAGTTCAACGAACCAGGATAAAAATACTTGAGTTTTTATTTCTAAGTTTTTATCTTCATACTTATTCAACCCCCCTTCTAAGTATTTTCTCACCTTCAGTTGGCATCAGAGCTCCGGTTTTGTGTGTGCTACCACTTCACAATGACAATAAAGATCCAGTGAGAAAAAATTTGATATATATTTGGTTGTTACTATGGCTGATAATACAATGTCTAACACTAACAACAAATATGAAGAAAGGGACAGAATCAACACTAAACCCCCTATGTTTGATGGGGAGAAATTTGATTATTGGAAAGACAAGATTGAAAGTTTTTTCCTTGGATATGATGTTGATTTATGGGATCTGGTCATAGATGGATATGTTCATCCCACTGATGGGAATGGCAAGAAAATAGACAGAAAATCTATGACAGATGCTCAGAAGAAGGAATTTAGAAATCACCACAAGGCCAGAACAATATTGTTGAATGCAATATCTCACACTGAGTATGAAAAAATTACAAATAGGGAAACTGCATTTGACATGTTTGAATCCTTAAAGATGACTCATGAGGGAAACTCTCAAGTCAAGGAAACAAAGGCTCTGGCTCTGATCCAGAAGTATGAAGCCTTCAAGATGGAAGACTCTGAATCTGTTGAAGCTATGTTCTCCAGATTTCAAATACTTACAGCTGGACTAAAGGTTCTGGATAAAGGATACTCTACTGCTGATCATGTGAAAAAGATCATCAGAAGCTTACCTACCAGATGGAGGCCTATGGTGACAATGCTGAAAATGGCTAAAGATCTGAACAAGATCACCTTGGAGGAACTAATCAATTCACTAAGAAGTCATGAAATTGAACTTGAGGAAGATGAACCTCAAAAGAGAGGTAAATCTGTTGCTTTAAAATCTAATAAATTTGCTAAAGCATTGCAGGTAATAGAGGAAAGCTCTGAAGAATCCTCATCTAAAGATGAAGATGAACTATCCATGCTGTCCAGAAGAATAAACAAACTCTGGAAGCATAAAGGAAAGAAGTTCAGAAACTTCAGGAAGCCTGACCAAAAAAAAGAGTCTTCTGGACACAGAAGATCTGGTAAAAAGGAGGTTGTCTGTTATGAATGTAAAGAACCTGGACATTACAAAAATGAATGTCCAAAGGTGCTGAAAGAAAAGCCTAAAAGAAAATTTGATAAGAAGAAAAAGGTTCTAATGGCCACCTGGGATGATTCAGATACATCTGAATCTGAATCTGAGTCAGAAGAGGAATGTGCCAATGTAGCTTTGATGGCAGACATAGAAGATCAGGAGGAAGGAACTTCAGGATCTGAATCTGACTCTGAATCTGACTCTGACGCTGAAGAGGTAATGGCTAAACTCACTAAAGAAGAACTTATCAAAGTGTTATCAGAAGTTCTGAAGAGCTATAACAATATTAAGCTCAAATACAAGAAGCGTCAAAGCAATCTTGTATCTGAGAATAATATTCTCAAATCAGAAGTAGCTGAGCTAAATGAAAAGAACTTAAAATTGAAAAATGATTCTGAATTAGCTCAACAAAACTCTGATTCAGAAACTGAATCTGAATGTAAAAACATTTTGGAAAAATATGATTATAGCTTTCAGAAGTTTCTTGCTAAAAGCATAGACAGAAGCAAAATGGCTTCTATGATCTATGGAGTTAGCAGAAATAACAGAAAAGGAATTGGATATGAATCTTCCTCTGGAAAGGATTTAAATCCAAAACCTGTTGATAAAATTATCATCAAAAAGACTCCTTTATATTCCCACTTTAAATTTGGTCACTTGAATGATATTGAACAAACACGCTCTGAAAAGAATATTCATGTGTTTAAATCTAAGGCTAGTCAGAATAAACCTTATGTTAAAAAACAGAAGTTTAGACAAACCTTTAGAACAACTAACCCTAGAGGACCCAAGAAGATCTGGGTACCTAAAAGTAAAATAATTCTTGTTGCAGATGTTCTTAGCAGCAAGATCAGGACGCCAATCATGGTACCTGGACTCTGGATGCTCACGACACATGACAGGAGAAAGGTCTATGTTCTAAAGTCTGGAGCTTAGATCTGGAGGTGATGTGAAATTTGGAGGGAACCAGAAAGGCAAGATCATTGGATCTGGCACCATTGGAAATGGTAAACTTCCCTCTATTACTAATGTTTTACTTGTTGAAGGGTTAAAGCATAACTTATTGTTCATAAGTCAATTAAGTGAGAATGGTTATGATATTACCTTTAATCAAAAATGTTGTAAAGCTATTAGTCAAAAGGATGGCTCTATCCTATTTAGTGGTAAGAGGAAAAACAACATTTATAAAATAAATCTTTCAGAACTTAAGGTTCAGAATGTTAAATGCCTCTTGTCTGTTAATGAAGAGCAATGGGTCTGGCACAGAAGATTGGGGCATATCAATATGAGACGTATATCTCAGATTAATAAACTTAATCTTGTCAGAGGACTTCCTAATTTGAAGTTCACCTCAGATGCTCTTTGTGAAGCATGGAAAAAAGGGAAATTTTCAAAATCATCTTTTAAATCAAAAAATGTTGTTTCTACTTCCAGACCACTAGAATTACTTCATATTGATCTGTTTGGACCAGTGAAAACTGCATCCATCAGAGGCAAGAAGTATGGATTAGTCATAGTTGATGACTATAGTAGATGGACATGGGTAAAGTTCTTAAAACACAAGAATGAGTCACATTCTGTGTTCTTTGACTTCTGTAAACAAGTCCAGAATGAAAAAGATTTAAAAATTATAAAAGTCAGAAGTGATCATGGTGGTGAATTTGAAAATAAATATTTTGAAAAATATTTTAATGAAAATGGCATTGCTCATGATTTTTCCTGTCCTAGAACTCCACAACAAAATGGGGTTGTAGAGAGGAAAAACAGAACTCTGCAAGAAATGGCCAGAACCATGATCAATGAGACTAATTTGGCAAAATATTTTTGGGCAGAAGCAATCAACACAGCCTGTTACATTCAGAACAGGGTGTCTGTAAGACCTCTTCTGGAAAAGACTCCATATGAACTGTGGAAGAACAGAAAGCCTAACATTTCATATTTTCATCCTTTTGGATGTATTTGCTATATGTTAAATACTAAAGAAAATATGAACAAGTTTAATTCCAAAGCACAGAAGTGTTTCATGCTTGGATATTCTGAACGCTCTAAAGGCTACAGAGTATACAACACTGAGACACAGATTGTGGAAGAATCTATTCATGTTAGATTTGATGATAAGCTTGGCAGTAAAAAGCCAAAGCAGTCTGAAAACTCTGCAGATAGAGAAGTAGTCTTCACAGACTCTGAAGGCTCAGAGGCAGACAAAGCTCAAGTGAAGGAACCAGAAGCAACGCCAGATGCCATTCCTTTAACTTCTCAGATGAACAATTTAAACATTTCTGAAGAATCAACTGTTAGAAGATCATCCTCCAGAATTAAAACTTCTCATCCAGAGAATGTTATAATTGGAAAGAAGGATGATCCCATCAGAACAAGATCCTTTCTAAGATCATCTGAAGCATCATTATTTAGACTGGTGTCAGTAATTGAACCAACTTCTGTAGATGAAGCTTTGGAAGACAATGATTGGATTATTGCCATGCAAGAAGAGTTAAATCAATTCACCAGAAATGATGTGTAGGATTTAGTTCAAAGACCAAAAGGATTCAATATAATTGGAACTAAATGGGTCTTCAGAAATAAGCTTAATGAGAAAGGAGAAGTTGAAAGAAATAAGGCAAGGCTTTTTGCTCAAGGGTACAGTCAACAAGAAGGTATTGATTATACTGAAACTTATGCTCCAGTGGCAAGGTTAGAATCTATACGCCTTCTTATTTCATTTGCTGCACAAAATAACATCACTATGTATCAGATGGATGTTAAAAGTGCCTTTATAAATGGTATTATAGAAGAAGAAGTTTATGTCCACCAGCCTCCTGGTTTTGAGAGTGAAAAATTTCCAGATCATGTTTTCAAACTAAAGAAATCTCTGTATGGTTTAAAACAAACTCCCAGAGCTTGGTATGAGAGATTGAGCAATTTTCATCTGGAGAAAAATTTCATCAGAGGCAAAGTGGACACAACACTCTTTTGTAAATCATTTAAGAAAGATCTTCTAATTTGTCAAATTTATGTGGATGATATAATATTTGGATCTACCAATACTATGTTGGGAAAGGAGTTTGCTCAATGTATGCAGATAGAATTTGAAATAAGCATGATGGGAGAGCTGAGAATCTTTCTAGGAATTCAAGTCAACCAAACTCCAGAGTGCACTTACATACATCAGACCAAATATGTTAAAGAACTTCTGAAGAAATTTAACATGACTGATAGTAAGCTGGCAAAGACTCCCATGCATCCAACTAGATCACTAGGCATGGAAGAGGTAAGTAAGAAAGTAGATCAGAAACTCTACAGAGGTATGATAGGATCTCTTCTTTACTTAACTGCTTCTAGACCTGACATATTGTTTAATGTATGCTTGTGTGCTAGATTCCAATCAGATCCTAGAGAATCACACTTGACAGCTGTCAAGAGGATTCTAAGGTATCTGAAAGGTACTTCTAATGTGGGTTTGTGTTACAGAAAATCTGATGATTTCAAATTAGTTGGATTCTGTGATGCTGACTACGCTGGAGACAGAGTGGAAAGAAAAAGTACTTCTGGAAGTTGTCAATTTCTAGGAAGAAATCTAATCTCTTGGTACAGCAAGAAGCAACCCACAATTGCATTATCAACCACAGAGGCAGAATATATTGCTGCTGCTGGATGTAGCACGCAGATGCTCTGGATGAAAAGTCAGCTAGAAGACTATCAGATATTTGAAAGTAATATTTCTATCTTCTGTGATAATACTTCTGCTATATGTTTGTCTAAAAACCCCATTTTACACTCTAAGGCAAAACATATAGCAATTAAGCATCATTTCATCAGAGACTATGTTCAGAAGGGAATCATAAATTTAGCCTTTGTTGATACAGATCATCAATGGGCAGATATTTTCACAAAACCCCTTGTTGAAGATAGATTCAAATTTACTCTGAAAAATATTGGTATGGATTTTTGTCCAGAATAATATTTGTCAGAAGCAAATTTTACAGATGCAAAAATGCCTAATGCTCTGAAGTATTTCTTCTGATTACTTATTCATTTTCTTTAATTATTTTCTTGTGAAACTCTGAACTAACAATCCTCAGAGGATCTGAACGTTGGTTAACGTTTCATTTCTCAAGAGAATTCAGAAGCACATGCAAGCAAACACGTGTCACTCTAAATCTGCAAAGGTGGCGTGTACACTACTGAAGAGACGTTTGAGGTGAAGTTTGAATAGTGAAAATCTTGATTTTCCCCTAAATTTCCAGAATCAATAAATGCTTGAAATGATTTTTATTCTTTTCATTAAATGCTTTGTGTGAACGTGCTTTCTTCTGACTGTTTGTATTCCTATGTGTTTAGTATAAATATCACATTTCTCACCATTTTCACACTTTTCACATCTCAAACCTTTTATGCATTTCTGTCTTCTTTTCTCTCTTCACAAAAACCCTAAGCGTTTGACAAACTCATCTTCAATGGCAATTTCATCATCAACTATTGCACAATTTCAATCAACCATGGCTGCAGTTACTTCTGCAAATATGGGTGTGACTCCTTATACACCACCAAAGAGAACATTGTTAACACCTGTTGAAAAACTGGAGGTTCTCTGTGAATCAATGGTGGAATTTGATTCACTGGCTGAGAATGGGTTTGAGTTTCGCTCCATAATAGATGCTCAAGGATGGGTGAAGTGTTTTGACAGACTTTTTGGACCAGTCTACCCCCTTCTGGTAAAAGAATTCTGGATACATGCTTCTGTATACCCTAAGTTCATTTTATCTTCTGTTCTGGGAAAAGAGATAATCATCACAGAAGATCTGATCAGAAAACTCATTGGATATGAGGAAACAGATGGAGTATCTCACTTGCCAGCTGGGCGTGTAGATATGGATGAAGTATATGAGGAAGTGATGACTGTTGGACAAGCTTCTAATAAGTTCAAAGATCTGAAGCCTGACTACAAGATCTGGGCTAAGATTTTCATGGGATGCATTCATCACAGAAAGTCTACAAACTCTCCAGACTATGTCAACAATGAACAGCTCTACTTTATTTATTGCTTAAGTCAGAGCACCAAGGTAGATCTTCCATATATTCTGTTTATGCACTTATGGAATCATATAAATGCCTCTATAGAATATGTGAAAGAAAAAGGTCAGAAGATCAGAACTTGGATTCCTTTTGGAAGGTTAATTTCAGATCTTCTAACAGAAAATGGACTTGTAACTGCTCTGTATGCTGCTGGAGTCACAGATGAACTGGAATTCATTCTTGGAAAGCCTCTGAATGCCAAAAGTATACAGAGACTAGAAATAGTAGAAGAACTCACAACAGCACCCAAGAAGCTGAACATTACTGAACTTAGTCAGAAGAGAATCCCTGTAGATGACTACCCTCTGTTCTATGCTGAAGAACCAAGGGAAATTGTAGTAAGATATATTGATGATTGCAAGGCAAAAGGAAAGCCTATTCCTGCAGATATTATAAAGAGAGCAAGGGAACCATTGCCTGTTGTAGTAGAAGAGACACCAAGAAAGAGAAGTCAATTAGAAGCAGAAGTTGCACCTGTTCAGAAGAAGCCCGAGGTTGCTGAGAAGCCTCAGAAGCTGCTAAAGAGGAAAGAATCTGGAGACACTCCTTCTGTTCCTGCAAAAGGCATCAAGATTAAAGGTACCAAATCTTTTGTATCTTCTGCAAATACTATTGTTATAAATTATTCAACTTTTAAGTCTATTCCAAAACCACCTTCTACACAACAACAATCTGTTACTGCTCCACCTCATGTTTCTGCTTCATCTCCTCAAAAATCATCTAATCCTATTTCAATCTCACCTGTCAAACAATCATCTGTACCAAAACCAACAACAACAAAACCAAAAATTCAGACTCCACAACCAGAAATACCAACAAAACCATCTGCACCACAAAAACCACAATCAGAACAACAACCTGAAAAACCATCTGAACAACTCAAAGAAAAACAATATGTATCACAACAAACACAACAACCTGAAAAACAATCTGATCAACCACAAACACAACAACAAGAAAAATAACCAGAAAAACCTTCATCAACCATATCTGAACCCATTGCATCTGTTCTAGTTACCTCTGAATCAATAAAAATTGCATCTAATCCACCCACATCAGAACCACCTACATCTGAACCCCCATCAAAACCTTCTGAAAATCCTTCAGAATCAATCAACCCATCTGAAACCAATATCCCTGAGACAGAGGTTCTTGATGTTACACCACTAAAAACTATGTTTCAAGTATCCTCTACCTCTTGCACACCAACCACTTCATCCAATTCCTCAGAATCTGACATACACCCAGATTTTCTAGTATCCCCCTCTCATAAAGATTATGAGGTTAACCAACCAGAACCCCCTGTATCTTCTGAAGCTCTTATTCCAGATCCTACTCCCACACCTAAACCATCATCTAAAATCCTCATTCCAAATCCTATCCCAACATCTACACCAAGAACATCTGTAATTTCTACCTCGTGCGAACAATTCTCATCTTATCTTCACAACCTTTCCTATGGTTTCAAACTCAAAGATTTTTATGACAGAGTTAAACCATCTGACCCTATCACTTCTTTCAAACCAAAACTTACAATCATTCTACCATCTGTGCTTCTAACTTATATTAAATCAATGTCAGAAGTAGGTTCATTAGATACAATATCATACTCTGCTAAATCTGCAAAAGCTGTTACTTCTGCTAAACCTGCTTCATCTGATAAACCTGCTAATTCTGATGAACCTGATACTTCTGAAAAACCTGCTCAATCTTCTTTCCAACCTTATTCTAATAAACCCTTTGATGTGGTTTCCTATCACACCAAAGCAAAACCAAATCTATTGAATGCTTTAAACAGATCAAAACCTGACAAATCCCCTGAAATTCCTTTCATACCCTACTACCCTCCTCCTCTGATCTCCATTCACAAATCCATATTTCCACCTACTCCCCAACCAAAGCCAATTACCTTGGAGACTCTGTTACACCCCAGACCTAGACTAAATGTTGATCATTTATTTACATGTTTTTTGCAAGAAATACAGATGTATGTAGGTACTGTACAGAGGAAGTGTTCAGCAATAATGGATGCAAAAGAATCTGATGTCATCTGGAATGGCTTCATAAACAGATTCAACACTATAGCATCAAATTTGAAGAACATATGTTCTGATGATGCGAAGCTCAGATTTGCTGAAGCTGCAAGAAGTCTGTTCTGGACTGTCAAGAGATCTGGACCACTGCTTCTTACAGATGCTCCTCCATCATCAGAAGAGAATACTGAATCTGCATCTAAAGACAACCCTCTGGCCATGACTCTGATAGAACATCCTTCTGGCTCTACTGCTCCAAGCTCTAAAGCCCCTATGGAAATTGACTATGTTCAAGCTTCAGAAACTGTTCCACCTTCTTCATCTGAGATTAAGAAAGAACATCCAGATCTTGAGGATAAGATTGCAGTTCTGGAAGCTGGTCAATCAGAAATCAAGTCATGGATGGCTAAACAGGATAAGAAGTCTGAAGACATGACTCAGTGGATGTATCAACAGGATCAGAAGAATGAAACAATGGCTAAGTGGATGTCAAAACAAGAACAGTCCTCTTCTGAGATCACGGATCTGTTGAAGATGCTTTTGTCAAAACACTCTTAGTTTTTTTTTTCATTCTGATGTTTGCATATGTATTTTTTGAATATCTTCTGATGTGTGTACTCTTGCTCTGAATTGAATGAATGAATATTTCAAAGTTTTCTCGACTTGATCTATCTCTTTTACTGTTTCCTTTTATTTGTCTTTTCAAAGTTTTTACTTTTTGCTTATGACAAAAAAGGGGGAGAAAATATAGATCTGAACTGTTTAATTAAACTTCACCAGAATGAAACTTCAGACATATCTATTTTATCTAACATTAAATCTGAGTATTTCAGAATATTTGATAAGTACACTCTGTAAAAGAAACTCTGAGACTCTCAGATCATTTGACAATTATCAAACTCTGACTCTGAAATTTGCAAGACACTCTGACTCTCAAATGTTAAAAGAACAATCAAGATCTAACTCTGAAAAATACTCAAGAAAAAAGGGAAGTTTCTATTCCTTACTTGTATTTAATTCAGGGGGAGATTCATCATCTCAGGGGGAGTTATAATTATTATATTTTCAATTAAACAAAATTTCTGATGTTTTTGTCATCATCAAAAAGGGGGAGATTGTTAGAACACAGATTGGTTCTTAATAATATCTCTATGTTTTGATGATAACTAATATGAAATTTTGTATTTAAGAATTATATACTCTAAAATTTGCTTGAGAGTTTTTACTACAGATAGTAAAGGAATCAACACTCCAGAAGCAAATCAGAATTGAACATAAGAAATTAGCTAGACTCTGAAGCGCCAGATGCATCCATTAGAAGATTCTGATTGCTGCCAACAGAAGATTATGAGCATAGCCTCCAGAAGATTCTGAAGCAGAAGCTCCAGAAGGATCTGAAGCAGAAGCTCCAGAAGAATCTGAAGCAAGTCAGAAGCATCTGAACCAAAGAAGAATTCTGTATGAAGAGTTTTTCAAAGCATAGTTTCTACAGAAGATTCTGAAAGTACTAAAGCTTCCAGTACTGAAGATCTGTTTCAAATATGCTCTGATCTTGAACACGCTAAATGCGCACCTGCTGCAAAGACTCTGATTCAGCAAAACTCTGATCAACATCAGAAGGCTCTGATCAAACTAGACTCTGATGAATCTTGCTGAAAATTGAAGAAGAAGAATTCAAAGATTATGTCCGTTGGAATAATCCAAACGACTCTTTCCTTATTTATGCTAGACACAAGAACACAGACAAAAAGGATTTCTCTGTGCTTTCTTCTTCTAGGAAAGGTCACTTGATGTGAAGACAAAAAGGCTCAGACCTTTTGGACACTCTTCTCAACGTGAAGCTCTCTTGGATCAAGCTGCCTATAAAAGCAAGTCTTCACCCATCTTCTTCAGTTGACGTTTTATCCAAAAGAAATCAATATTCAAAGCTCTTATACTATTCATATTCTTTCTAAGAATTAATTTCTTTGTTCTTAATATTAAGTGAAAAATCACAATTGTGATAAAGCTTTTTAGAAGCAATTTAAACACTTGTATTTGTTATTAGATTTGATTGTAAACCTTAAGAATATCCAGTTAGGATCAGTAGTTCTTGAGAAGACTTTGAACAGTTGTTCTTAGTGCTTACTATTGTAATCATTTGATTAAATAGTGGATTAAGTCCTTGATTGAGAAAGGCAAATCACTCTAGGAAGGGTGGACTGGAGTAGTTGAGTTCAACGAACCAGGATAAAAATACTTGAGTTTTTATTTCTAAGTTTTTATCTTCATACTTATTCAACCCCCCTTCTAAGTATTCTCTCACCTTCACTAACTTTCATGGTTCATAACATTCTGCTCACACATGCTATTGAGGATTTCCACTACAATTTAGAAATCCCTCAAGTAGCTCTATAACTTTCATGTTTTGGGGATTTCCAAATTTTAGATGGAACTAGGTTGAAAAACCCTTCCAAGTTGCTGAAAAAATCACTTAAAAAGGCTAAGTAACTTAGAATTTTTCTAAGTTATTTCCCTTCTTGAAATGAATTTTGTCATAACTCCAAATCTATGCATTTTTTGATCATGAACCACTTTGAGGTTTTTGTAGGACTTGTCAAGAGATTTCCAATGAGCTTTGAACCACTTCATTTGGATGTGTGGTTGAGGAGTTATGGTCTTGCCCCTTTCGAAACCCTAATTCTCGATTTTTGCAATTACTTCTTAACCCTTGATCCAATGGCCATGAAATTTTATGGGAAGGTGTAATATGACATAAGGAACATTTTTTATTCATATCTTGAAGTCAAATTCCATATTGTTGAAGAGTCGACTTTTTGGTCAACCGTTCGATCAATCGGTGACTATCGAGTCGACTGTCGATGATTCGGATATTCTGAGAACTTGAAACTCTTTGGATAGACTTTAATAAGCCATAGGAACTTAATGGACCTTGATCCCACCATTGAAACACATTTTAAATCGAAAGTCAAACTACAGTTGACTTTTCCTGATCGAAAACCCTAATCGGGTATCTTGAACTGCATTGTTCTCAATTCCTGGGTGACCACCTCAAATTGAATTCGTACTTGATCCAATGTAGTATCCTTGATCTTGTTTACAGTTGAATCAAATCCAAAACATTGATTGATCAAACCATCGAGGCCTCGATTTTGACGGTACGGGACCCTGATTCATCTGCATCTTGACAAAGATAAACTTGAAATGGGTTATGATAAGTTAATCAAATGAATATGATCCTACAATTATGATGAGGATCTAAGGGGTCAAAATTTGGGGTGCAACAATAATTACCTCATCTGATGGTTAGGGCAAGCAAAAAAGCTTTTATACGATGGGTATTTCCACACCATGCAGGCCCATGCTACTTCATTTGAGTGATTTCAAAAAATGGCCAAAAAAAATAAAATTTCACATACACACGAGTTTTTCCTCAAATAATCTCTTTTGGGTCAGCATTCTTACATTTGGGGTGTGTGGAACACAATGCAATTGATTTGGTGGTTGTAGCATGAATAGGCACAAAGTTTGGTGCATGACTTTTTTGGTATGAAATTTGAAAAAAGTGACCTATAATCCCACTTCATGTTAGCACAAATGAGGCAATTGTCTTCATGATCATGTATTGGTGTACAAAAGTTTGAATATGGAGCAAAAATATGACTTGTAAATGAAGTAATTCAATTCATGACCAAAACCCTAATTATCCATCTTGAAATGGCTCACATGACCACATAACTCCACAAACTTCATGAATTTTGGGCTCAATGAGGAGTTAATACTCTTATGACAAGTTTCATGTTGGTTAAAATTGGATTTGAGGCCTATAAATTCATGACAAGGACCATTGAAACAAATAACCTATAATGAACTTTTCCAAAAATACCCTTAAATTTTTAAGACCATAACTTGAGTTCCACACATGAGAAATAGGACTTCTAGGACTTTTTGGAAATCTAAGATCATGAGGAACAACTTTCATATTCATTTAAAGTTGAAGGGACACTTTCTTATAGGTCAAAAATGCCTTAGAAGTGAGTTGACTTTTTATTGACCAAAATTCTCTTCATCTGAGAGCTCTAAATTGTTGGCTTCATAACTTGAGATGTACAAACTTAATGGATGAGTTCTTGTACTCAAAAGAAAGCTAAGAACATGATCTACAAGTCTCATTTTTTCATGAAAAGTAGATTGAGTTTGCATCATAGGATAAAATGTCTTTGAAGTTAGACACTAGAGAAGGGGATTTTACACTGAAGTCATCTGAAACCCTAATTAGTAACCTCTTGAACTCTTTATTCCTCTTGATTTTATCTAATCATGACATCTCAAATTCTTTAAGGTGACTTCCCATGGCCTGTGTGATTTGAAAACCAGTTTGGAAACCTCTCAGGTCCACTGTTGACCTTGAGTTGACCAAATGAAACCCTAATTCCATGTCTTTTGACTGAGGCTCTTGCAGATGAATTGAATGACTACACAAACCCCCCCAAGCCTATCCAAGGTATACAATGAACTTTAAAACCATGTCTTGTCCAAATAAATGATCTCATGAACCCTTGATGACCCTCTGATGGTTTCCAAGATAGGAGGTAACAACCACACACCAATCTCTCCTTTCAAGGAGCTTTGACTCTTCCATGATGATGAAACTCTGAATAGCTTTGTAAGAATGCCTTTGCTTGAGCTTGAAACCAAAGAGACCCTCCTCTTAAATGGCACAACAAACCTTTTGATCCCCTGTTAAGGATAATGCAAATGCTAAGATGAAAGGAAACAATAAGCCAAGTACAAGAAATGGTTGGTCAAATTTTAGGGTACAACACCATGGAAATACCTTGATCCCATGTCTCGAGAACCAATGTTATGATATGCGGAAATGCAAAATGCAAAGAAACATAATCAAGTAAAGGTTAAAACGAAAGGACAAATTTTGGGGTGCTACATTCATGTCAAGCATAAACCATCCCATTTAAATCATCACCACATGTAACATCTTTTTGTATCACAAAGCCATATTTCACAATAAGACATAATTATATAGGTGCAGAGAAATTTAGAACAGTTCATCACAAAACCCAAATTCAGAACAAACAAATAATTTCAGAATTGATGCAAAATGTCAGGATGAAATGGACAATACACCACAGGCTAAAATTCATGAAAGTGGAAGGTTTTAGAAATCACAGAGAAACAACAGAAAACTTTAACATCAATTTGGATATGAAAACAAATTTCACAACAAAGAAGACAAATTTCATAGCAACCAAGAAATTCAATTTGTTTACAAAAGACACATCATTTTTCATTCGAAAGGAGAGAGGAGAAGAGACAAAATTAAAAAGAGATCCTAGCAAATATCATCTGGAAAAAATACAATCACACCATAGAAAAAATAAAAAGGTACGTGAAACAAAAAGAAGAAGGAGGAACGAGGAAGAAAGGGTATACCTATGTTTTAAATCTTCAAGGGGTGAGTCTTCTGATTCAAACTTTTCTCTGCAAAAACCTTGGCTTGTTTAAGTGTAGCTTTCCTTTCATTTCTTCCTTGCCTTGTCATAACAGAGTTTTGTGGTTAGGGTTTGTAAAGAGGGGAGGTTCGATTTTGTTTGATTTATCGAGTTGTAGGTGAAATTGGTTTCAGAATAAAAAAAAGAGTAGGGGTTTATGTTGGTGTCATGATGAGTTAAGGGACCTTCGCCGGAGAAGATGGCGATTTTTGCCGTATGTCTTCTTCTCTGGCGACCTCATTAGGTTTCCGGCGAAGCCACATTTCAGAGAAAGAGGGTTGAACATGTTTGTTTGTATTTTGTATGAAGCGTTTCTTTTTTTCTTTTCTTTATGTCTGATGCCTTTATTTCAAATCCATCGTGCTTGTTTTTTTTTAATTTGTGTGAAGACGGTGACACGTGTCACCGTCGTGGCCATTTGATCTCCATCATCAGGCCATTTAAGTTGATGTTGTGTTGTCATTTATTACATCCTCACTGTGTTCCTTCTTTGCTTAGTGTGTGATCAGTTTGGCCTTTAGATCTGATCATGATGAGCTACGGTGCTCGGGAGAGTCTCAATATACTCTCTCTACAGAATCCATATGTCAGTTTTTTTTTTGGGTTGGGGTTGGGTTTGCTTTCGCCACCCCCATCTAAAGCCCATTAGATTTTCCCTTCAGAAATAGTTGTTGCTTACACCCCCATCTATTTTTTTCCATTTATTTCTTTTATAATTTTAACTTTATTTCTTATTTAATACTTTCTTAACACATAACAAAATCCACAAAAAAATATATTTGAATACATTTCTGTTTTAAATGATTTATCATAATTTTTATTTATTTTTATTATTTATTTTTATGTTTTATTTAAATTATTTGGTTTAATACGTTTACTAAAACACCCTCCGTTTAGGGTTTCCTTGTTAGATGCTTTTCTTTTATTTTCTTGACTTGATTTTTTGTTAACTTTTAATATATGATTAAAGGGTATTTGGAAATTTTTCTTGGTCATTAATGATTTTGTTTGGATAACTTTTGGTGTGATTTTGTTAAGCGTCGATTATTTTGGTAGCTTGAACTTGCTAGTTGGTTTTGTTGGAGTTTTTGTGTCAATCTTGTAATGATATTTTACACACATACTCTTGGATACATGGACATTAAATTAAGTCTCTATTTTGATTTTTTTTAGGCCATTTTTCTATTTTTCATTGGTGCATCAAAGTAGGGTTTGAATTGAACCTGTTTTGGTGTTTGTCTGGACTTAGTTTTTAGGCAATGTCTTTGAGTGAATGTCTTGATATTTGTTTGTTTGTGTATGGCTTTAAATTCATGTTTTAACTTTTGACTTTATGATTTCAAAGTGTGTTTGCTTGCCTATTAAACCCTCCTTACAAGACTTGAATGTTTGAGACCTTTTATGATTGATTCGATTTGATTCTTTCTTATGGTTTTGTTCATTCCTTGATGTGATCTTTGCTCTTGATTTTCTTGACACTATGATGTTGAGTGAGAGTATTAAATGATGGATATTCTACTTCTCACTTGGTTTTTGAGTTGTAACTTCCATGTTTTGAACCATTCTTGCATCTATCTTTGTGTGAACTAGTTTGTGGCTAGTACGGTTATGTTTGGGTGTATGTTTCATATGTTTGTGATCTTTTCTTGATCATTTGAGTATGTTGAACATGATATAGTGTAACTACTGACTTTCTTGGGTTGTTATCTTATTTGGTCCACTTTTCTTTGACATTTTGATTGATGACATTGATTAGGGTTCCATATTCTTGCATGCTTGTGCTTTATATGTTTACTATAAACTCTTTATATGTCATAATGATTGATTTTTGATACTTTGTTTATATCATAATGTAATTTTCATCCTTGATTGTTATCATTCTTTTTATTATTGAGCTATGTTTCGATATTGGTTTGATGCTTTGATGATCAATTTTTGTTTGATTTCTATTTGAATTTGTTTGACCATTGAAGTATGCCCGATTAGTTGAGTGATTGCCCTTGTTTGATTCATTTGATGATGTTTTCTTGCAAATCTTGCTTTGATGCTTTTCCATTTTATTAATAACACACATGACCTGAGTTTGAACATTTATTTGGATTTTATTTGCCCTTGTTTCTATTTTTGGATGAAGCATAAAAATGTGTTTGTTTTAACTAAGAGTTTGTGCATGCCTTACCATAATCTTTTGAACTTGATTCTTGAATGATCCAATGAGTACTTGATGATCTTTCTTGGCTTCCCTCAACATGTCTTAGGTTCTGGTTTTCATGATTAGATGTCCATTGTATGCCCATTTTGTTTTATTTTCCTTACATGATCTTATATTACTCACATGAACAATTTGAGCTTATGTTTGCTTGACTTTGGTGCTTCAATTTGTGTTTTCTTCTTCTTGACTTCGATTGTGGATTTCAATATGAACATGATATATACCATTTGAGCTTGTTTCTAATCATGATGGATTGATGCTTGATTTTGTATGCCTTTGTATGAGTATTTCCTATCTAGGATTGATTTTTGTGTATGTGTTGGTTCTTGAGGCATGTTTTGAGTTCAAGCTTTGATGTTTCCTTTGTGTGTCCATGGTTAAATCTTTTACTTGATAAACATGTTGTTGTTTCTACCCACACTTAATCCCATGCTGTAATCTCATGTCTTTCCCTTAGAGTTATGTTGTGTATGTTTGTTTTTGTATAGCATGTGCTTTGATTGTGAATGGAATGCATGATTTAGTCCTTTGTGTTTCTTCTTTGATCATTGGTATGGTTGGGTATGTTGTGATGTTGCTATTGCTCCATTTTGTTTCCCATCTCATTTGACCTCATTTTACTTTGCTTTGTGTTTAATATTGCTTCTAGTGAGATGTTTGAGTCATTTCATTGCATTTGAGCATTTTGCTTTGACATTGTTGTCATACCCCAAATTTGTCCTACCTGTCTATACCCTTCGTTTGTATATTCATCCACTAACCTTTATCCAAAAATCAAAAGTGTGGGGCTGCTGCTTAAGGCATCACAAGGTTGAATTGAATTGAATAAGGTTTCACTTGAAGGATGTCAAGTTATGGGTATGTGATATGGATTGGAGTTCATCTAGTTGTGGTCTAACTTTGGTCAGGCAAGCTTGTTTCTGGATTGAAACCATGGTGGGTATGATTCAAGTTGTGTGTGTTTGAGGTTTCAGTCATGGTTGCTTTAAGGCCAAGTCAGCTCAGTTGTAAATGGATCAAGTTCATATTTTCTAATTAGGGTTTGTGGTTAGGCAATGTCAAAGATCAATGCTTCATGGTTGAGAAATCACCAAAGATCAATTGATTTTCAGACCTTTTTCTTCTGATTTAAAAGCATTTATTGCTCACTTGGTTCATGGTAAAAGTTCATCTTATTAGTGTGAGTGGTAAAGTTCAGAGTTGATCTGCAATTGATATATGTTGGGCTCACTTCTCAAGAAGTTATTCAAGGTTCCAAATTCAAGTTGATCATAATTGAATTCCAAGAATGCATTTTTGAGTTCAAAATGAGATTCACATTCTACGAGGGATTGGAATGGTAATGTCAAAATAATGTCACTCATTTGAATTCAAAGTTACCAAACAAGTTCAAATGACAAATTCAAAATTCAAGTCTTGCCAAGATAGTTACATTCAAGAATTGGATTTAGAAGTGACAAGAACGTAAAAGTTCTAGAGTTTCTTATTGGTCACAAGAGTTTTAATCAAGAATCGAGATTTCAAAATCTTCATTCTTAAAATTTTCAAGCATGGTTCAATGGTCGAAATGTAAAGTGCAAGTAGCATGTTCAAGGTCCATTCGTTATGAGAAAATTTAACAAAAATTATATACAATGGTCCATGAAATTCTAAAAAAATAGAGAAGCCCAATTTGTATTTTTTCAATCCCATGATATTTATTTCAATAAATTTTTGTACAAAGATTCTACACAAAAAAGGCCAGGCCCATTCTTGTTATCATATTCCATACAAATCCAATTCCATTAGACATCCCAAATAAGAAAAAGAAAAAGTCAGGATCCAAGCATAAAATTTGTCCAAAGTCTCCTTGCCATAACATGTTTCACGCACATCAGCAGCTGAAGGATGATACAAACATGGACCTTCAAGCTGCATGAGGCTAATCAATCCTGATTCACATACTGCATAACAAAATCAATAGCAGGTTTGAATGCAAGCCACAACCAAGTCATTTCAAAACAAAATTATAAATTTTTGCACACACAAACTGACATTACCCCACATGCCATCAAGCTTACGCGAACTTGCAACCATAATACCTACAAATCGTGCACCAAAACATACAAGTTTCAATACGCACAAATCTTTCAAGACCCCTCACCTTCCAAAATCTGCAGACCCTATTCACGACTCATACGCGATAAAAAAATGAAAATTGGTTTTCATCTTGCAACAAATCCACGTCATCCTAGATTCTTTCCCGTTTCTACCCCTAATTCTTCTATATAACACACGCAGTATTCTCTTATTTGGGAGGTCTCTCTGCCACTCTCATGCCGAAACTTAAACTTCACCCTTCCTCTTTCATTTTTCAACACAGAGCCACCCTTCAAAACCGTCACTCTCTTCCCTCAAATCTCTTCAAACCTTTCCCAAACCTACAAACTCACACCCATACAAAACCAGATGAACACCATAAATCAAGCATTTCAGATGAGAATCGAATCGAAGAAGCAGAAGTAAGAAGAGGAGAAATTTCCTAAACAAACCACAAACAATCTTCGAATCAAAACATGGATGGGAAACTGAGAAATAGAAGAAGAAAGATGGAAAACGAATTGAAAAAAAAAACGATGTGAAGAGGGAGAAACGAGATTGAGGTGGAAATCGAGTGAGAAATCGGGAGACATAGATCCACAAAGGTTGAGACACACCATTTTTCTTTGCTCGCATCATACTGTTGATCATTGCCATAGCTGCCTTCTTCGCCCTCATGACCTTTTGTTGATGTCGTGTTTCAAAGAGAGAGTTGAAGTCTAAGCGTGCTTATGGTTTTTTCTTTTTTTAAACGGTTGTTTTTTTTTTACTTTTTTTTTGCTGACCATGATCATCGGTTAATGGGCCTTGAGCCCGAGTTGGGTCTAACTATACACACACTCATAACAAGGGCTACACCCCTTTTGTTTTTATTTTTTATACTAATTTTGTAAATTATTTTTTTATTAGTTTAAAATCTTGTTAAAATTTTTATTATTGTAAATTATTTTATTTATAATCTCATTTAGTTTTTGATTAAATTTTTGTAAGATGTTTTGGGATATATTGTTTTGTTATCTTTTAATTTCTTCTTGATCAATGAAGAAGCCCAATGTCACTATTATCGATTATCGATAAAATAGTGATTTAGATGAGACCACAACTTTATTTTCTTTTCATTTTCTTCTCTATTTTGTTCATCTCTATTTTATTTCAATTTCGATCGATGAAAGTCTTTTTATTTGTAAACTTTGATTTATCGAGGTTGATAACCTTCATTATGTCAAATCTGTAGAAAATGATCATTGGGATCATTTTCTATACTTTGGGGTCGTGATAGGTTACCTTCTATTAATTAACACGAGTTTGTGATTAAGACGAGATCACCCGCTTTTCGGTTTGTGTGACACTATTACATTGGAAAATGATCCTCAATATCATTCTTCCATTGTGTTTTTTAGCACGAATATCAACTTGCGCGAACTCCTATAGTTTGATCTTCGTTATAGATCGAGCTACGACGGTTTAGCGCTACATTTCGTCCCGATTCAATTCACAAATCAACTAACGACTAACTTTTACTTTCATTCAATATATTATTGTTTTACTTTTTAGTCAATATACACTTGTTTTAATTTTAGTCATTATATATTGATTTATATTATCTCGTTCATATATTCGTTAATATTATCTTGATTATATTATTGTGGATATTATCTTGATTATATTGTTATATATCTTGTTATATTATTCACATTGTTCATATTCATAATATTCACATTGGTCATATTCATATTCATCTTATTCATCTCTTATTCACATTCTTTTCAAAACACATAATAAACGATCTAAACCTAAAAGCCTAAATTGGTGATTGTTGGTTACTTGTCTGAGCAACTGATTATTGGACTTTGTCAGAAACCCTAGCTTGGAGTTTTGTCCGACTTTTGTTCAAGGCATAGTTTAGGATACTTCGCACACACACGACTTTCTCTTGGGTCACCTTACAACGAGACCTTTTATTTTGTGCAATCCCGTGTAACTTACATGTACTCGTCTCCCATTCCAATGTATGCATTCATATTTCTTTGATCATGGTTTATCTTCTAGGAGCTGTTAGAACACAGATTGATGTTCAATATATCTCATTGTTTTGATGATAAAATTAATGAAATTTTGTATAGAGAATTTATATACACTAATTCTGTTCAAGTGTTTATTTGTTTCAGATATCAAAATTAATATTATTCTGGAAGCAAGAACGCCTATGAACACCAAAGAACAAAAAAGCTCTGAGCGTCAGAAGCAACACATCAGAAGACTCTGATCTGCTAGAATGACTCTGAGCAAAGCTATGAAGAACTTGAGCAAAAGACATACGTAAAGCTTCAGAAGACTCTGAAAGTACTCAACACTACAAGTACAGAAGTTCTGATATGCAAGTATGCTCTGATAAGGATTTCACGCTTAAATCACTTTGCTGCAACTCTGGTTGAGAAACTCTGATTGAGTTAACTCTGACCTGAACAACTAAGGACATCATCAGAAGTTCTGATGCAAGGCGTTCCAAAGTTGTTGAAGGAGATGTTGTTCAAATAAATATACGTTAGTATATTACTTGTCTTATCCTAAACGACTCTTTCCCCATTTGTGCACGACACAGGATTTTAGACAAAAAGGATGTGTCAGAACATTCCTCTTCTGAGAAAGGAAAAGTTATTAGAAGACAAAAGGATCAGAATGCACAGATTGCACAGTCTTTGAGAAAGGATTTCAAAGGACTATAAAAGCAAGTCTTAGCATCACTTCAAAGGTTAACGAATTTGACGGAACATTTGACATATTATTCAATCAGCTCTCACAAATATTCTTCAAGCTAGAATAGTTTTCATATTTTTTCTGTAACTTGTGTAAAAATCACTCTTGTGATATAGCTTTTTAGAAGCATTTCTTAAACACAAAACAATTAGTTTATCTTTGTAAAAGATTTCCTTAAGAAGACCAAGTTGTGGTTAGAATTTCTTGAGAAGACTAAGACAGTTGTCTTAGTGGTTTACACTGTAATCAAGTTTGATATAGTGGATTAAGTCCTTGTTCAGAAAGGCAAATCACCTTGATAGGGTGGACTGGATTAGTTTGAGTTCAAACGAACCAGGATAAAAATATTGTGTTATTTTTCTATCTTCCAATTTGTTTTAAAACCCTTATTCACCCCCCCCCCCCTTCTAAGTGTTTTTCTCACCTTCAGGAGCACCCACAGGGACTAGCGTAGACTAAACTGTTTTTAAAACTAATTCTCGTTTCATCATCGAGCCATTTTCAAACACCCCTCATAAGTCGAGTGCTCGTCTGCATTTTTCATCAACCTATCGCACACACTCTCACATTTCATCGTGGTTTCGTTATTAGGAGCACCCTCAGGGACTAGTATCGTTTCTCATAACTTAACCCTTGATTGGTTGTCAAGCCGATTCCACTTTCAATCAAATCCTCGACTCTTCGTCGAGCCATTTTCAAAACAACTTCCATTCCACCACGTCTTTGCACGCAAACAAAGTCAAACCCTTGATCCAATGTCAAGTGGTATTTTAAACCAAGTCGTAAGTCGAGTGCCTTTTGCCTCGCAGTCCATCTCTTTTCGCAACCTATTCGATTCTAACTCTTTCAAATGCTTTTCTTAACAAATAACGAAAGGAGAGGATTCTTGGAGTCTAGCATTCCTTGAAACTTCGAGTAATTGCATCTTGAGGCGCACGCTTTAGATTGTCATTCATTTATCCTTTCATCTTAAAACACCTAATTCTTATTCAAACATTTTCACAATTAAACTTCTAAAAGAAGGTGATTCTTGGAGTCTAGCATTCCTTGAAACTTCGAATGACTAGCTCTCGAGGCACGCCCCTTAAGTTGTTATTTATTTAATCTTTCGAATTCAAAACCTTCAACTCTTTCTCTTCAACCCTATTCAATCAACTTCCGAAAGAACTAAGTTCTTAGAATCTCACATTCCTTAGATTCTCGAGTGACAGCTCTCGAGGCACGCCCTTTGGGTTGTTCGTGACTCAATCTTTCGTTTCTCAACCAAAACTTCAATTCAAGCTCATCTTTTGTTTTTCGTGGTCGTCTCCACGAACTACGGACACTCTGATTCTTCATTCTCGTTTGAATGTAAGATACGTAGGCACAAGATCGCGATGATCTTGGTGAGCACACTTCTATCTTTCTTCGTCATTCCGTCCATAATTCTATCAATCCTCCGTTTCCCCCTATCTTTTCCCGTAGTCGAATTACGATGCTTTGATTTCTCATTCTCGCCTGAATAAGCATACGTAGGCACAAGGACCTCAATCCTTGGCGAGCATACTATCCTATAACCACCCTGTCACACCCTAATTTTTGACCGCGAGACCCCACCTCTTTTCGCGCATTTTTCTGTTGTTATTCGACTTTAATTTAATATTTTATGTTTTGCGACTAACCAACTCGTGCAAGTGCAATAGTGCCAGAGTATAGTTTTTTTACAGCCAAACATCACAAGGACGTGACTAGCTCAGTTGAGTTCCAAAAGGTTCACCAATCAAGAGTTCAGGCTGCCATGAGAGCGCTAGGTCTCAAAATTTTGAAATACAGACTACGAGATTGAGTTCCTCCTAAGGCTTATGTTGAAGTAAACAAGGTCTGAGTACAAGCTCATATCATTTGTTAAACGGGTACAGGAGCAAACACCAAATTTCTTGCCTTGACATTCAGAAGTTCACAAGTCGGACTCGTGTAGTTACGTCTCAAGGATTCGCATGATACAATTGAAAGAATTGGAAAACGCATTTTAAGTTGGTTTTTACATTGAATACAAATGGAATTATTTAACGACAACATACAGTTAGATAATACAGTCTCGCAACGCCTTATGTCCATTCATCTCACTAGCTTTGTTTTAGAATAACTATTATGCAAGGTTATTGGTAAAGAATTGGATTTCTACAGCTCTTGACCCTGGAAAATTATCATTGTTACTATTATTGTAATCTGCAACAAAGTTTAAAAGCTGGGCTTCTAGATAGCCAAACAAGAGATCATCGTCATAACAATACAAGAATACTAGTTTGCCTACTGAAAAACAGGAAATCCTCCAATTTGATGCGTTCGAGCGACGACAATGGGTATCCCAATTTGTTTTACCCTTCAAGACAATCCCACGACAGCTCTCACAAGCTCCCTCATCAACAACTGCAACAATAAAAGATTTGATTAGAAAGTACAAGGAGATAACAGTTCAGTATCAACCAAGCTCTAACTATGAAGGGAAGGTGTCCATTAATACCAAGCAGTTGATGCTCAAAGGAAAGAATGTCGGTTCTGTCACGAAAAGAGAAGGGCTTACCTCATAGGACATTGGAAATCAGGATGCAGCCTTTGGTCAAGAACTTACAACGAACAGGTTGCGAGTAAATAACCAGTTGCACTACTGAGACTGCTCTTGTGGTAGATTCTGTCGAAGACTCAATCCTTATGCCCGATTCTGTACCTCGTGCAACTTCATCAGCATTCCATAATGTTTCTGCAAGAGGAAATTCCATAACCATCAAGTTCAAGATGTTATCATGCCAAGGAATATCTACGCCTTAAGAAACTAGTACCTCTACAGAAGAACTCTTGCACGCAAATAATCAAGAAGAAGCAATTTTGATGTTAGCAAACATACTCCAATCAAAGCCCGTCCTGTTGAGACCTACACATAAAATCATGTAATTTTAACACAACAGAATTGGTTAAACTTGAAACAGAAGTTTAAGTGTGATTTTCAGCAGGTGGATCTACACTCACAGCAGCTTTGACTTGTTTTCCAATCTTGATCAGTGGGAGATGAACATCAACAACTTTGCTCCAAATCATGATCTTACTTAAGAGCTTGTAAGGCCAGCCTGTGTTCCCTGCAAGAAAAACTAGTTGCCCAACGAAAGTCTTCAGAGAATTGGAGAAGACAGTTATGATTGAATACGAAAATACAACAACAACAGTAGGATTTTGACCTTCTGCAGATACCTGAAGGGCACAAAGCTTCCAATCACTACAGATGATATTATAAACGTTACCAAAGCTCAGTTTGAAGACTCACGTGGAGGAACTTGCTGAGGAGTTTCATTCTGCTAGCAGACAAGTTAATGAACTTTGTGGAAAGATCTTGACATAGAATCTGAAATTGAGCGCCTGTTGTTGAAGAGAGTTGAATTGCTTGGAGGAAGATATGACATATGAGATGCAGGCAATACCAATAACTACACTCACACAGGAAACATAACAGACCTTTAAATGAATTGAAGCACATACCAGTTACTTGAAGTTTTGGCAGCAATCTCAGTAAACTGAAACTCACAGCAAGTGTAGGGCAATACCACGCCTTTGTCAACATGAGACACTCTACTCAACCCTGTCAAGAGAAGTGGATGAAGTCAGCAAGCCTGTGAAGTAACTCCAAATAGCGGGCAAAGCATTAATCAAATTGATTGAGGAAAACATGAGAATAGCAAAGTAGAGCAGGACTTAACTTCAGCACTACACAACACTACTGACCCCATTTTCTGATAGCTCCTGTCAACGATGCCCCAGAATCCTCATACTGATGTCTTTGTGCCAAGCCAGAGTTACACATGTACACCCTAACTTGTAAGCTTTCCCAAGACACTCATTGAATGCCATACGCCAGCCCTCTTCAAGAAGTTCCAGGTTCAACCTCTTCTTTAAGCCAAAGCAACTGTTTTCTCATCAGGATCAGCAATAACTTCAATCAGTTTCAACCACCAAGACAAAGACATGTTCTTAAAAAGATTCACATATACAAGTCAGTTCCAATACAGCATATCCAAAGATTATTTCAAGAATACTCAATGCCTTCCATCTGGTATGCGCAAAGAGGAACAGAGTTAGCAAGCTCTGACTTCAACGTGGAGAGGTTTGCGTGTTCAAGAGATGCCACCAGCAATTGACTTTGGACTCACCAAATTCCCTTTGCACCAGTGTTGCACCCCAAAATTTGCCCTCACAATACAAGACTTTGTGTTCCAAGAAGGTTCACAAGGTTCACAAAATTCACAATTGGTCAGAAGAGTTGACAATTCCCTCAGACAATGCACCTCCTAAGCAGTGCATCCAAAACTAGGGTTTTGACTTTAATCAGGCTAAATGGAATTCCAAACTTCAGATTTGGTCCCAGGGGTATTTTGGTCATTTTACACAAATTCTACCAATTCCTTGAAGCCGGGCTGTTATTAAAATTCTGAGGCATTTGATGCGTTATGGTCTTGAGGCATTCAAATCACCATACCTGAAACAGTTTTTTATCACATGATTTGATTATCATCAAAGGCGTCGACTCGGTTTGAATATTGTTGGAAAAGTTGTCAGAAACATATTTGAATTTGGGTCGTTCGTTGCTTATGGTTTGTTTTAAGGTATTCTGAGCAGTTTTCCGTTCGTTGATAAAGTGCAGTGTTGGATATAAAATAAGTGGGAGTTAGTTTGAATCTATTCAGATCTAATCAGGTTGCGACGAGATCATGGAAGGAATAATCAATTGGGATGAAAATGTGTGGGATCTTGCTCATAATATTGTTCAATACAAAAGAGAGGTGAATTGGAATATTTGTTGAGTTAATTCATAAATATTTGTAATTTACAAATAAAGAAGGGAATTTAAATATTTTTGAATTTCATTCATGAATATTTATAATTTACAACTAAGAAGTGAATTTGAACAGGCTTGAATTTTATTCATAAAGATTCATAATTTACAAAGTACATTTTATCCTAAAAATTCTAAGGCATTCATGCCATTCCTTTGAGTTCTGCATACAACTTCTGATCAACCTGCACAACAAAAAGAAAACAGAACAGAACAGAAAAAGTGTTAGAGGTTGCTTGACACTCTCAGAACATTGTCATCATCGAGTGCCGGGAGTGGCACGACCAAAGCCGCATCCTACTCCCGTTACCAATCTGAGCCATCGGCGTCAGATCAGGTAACATCTGTTCTTATCTAAGGGACAGCCGAGAGAAAGAGAGAGTAAAAGAAGTGGGACTGATTTGATTTGCCATAATTGGATTCGGTTAAAAAAAAACAAATTAAAAACACCATTCCATCAAGTAAATAATTTTTGGGACACTATCAAGTAAACCAAATTTCACAGCTGTATCAACTCTGAACCACACAAGCGAGCCCGTGAAAATCAAATACCAAATCTGAACGGAAATAAGCCACGACAGAATTCGCATCAGCATAAACTCGGTTTCAGCATCAAATCACAATCAGCAGCAGTGTAATAAACCAAATGAGCAAGTCACATTGAAAATTCAAGTACAGAATCCAAGGCTCAGTGTGAACATCATAGCCTAAAAGTCGCAGCCACCTATCGGTTCCAAATCAGAGAGTAGAAAGATCAGTTAAACTCAGAGAATTGAGGAACCAAGCTTATGTTCAGAAAGATAGGAACCCATTCATTTCAGTTCAAAAATAAGCAAATCCACAAGCCTCACAGTGAAATTCAAAATTCATAACAGAGTTTAAGGCCAAAACAGGTCAGCTGCAACAAAAGCACTCAATTCAGGAGCAGAAGGGCATCTGCGGGTCAGAGGTAAGCTCAGTGCAAGGCATCAAGCACAGGGCTCAATTATAAAACATCATAGCCCAAATTCACAAGCCATTGAACAAAATCGAAAATAGAACCGCAAGTGCAAGAAATGAATCAAATTCAGGTCATGTTCAAAAACAAGAAACCACAAGCTGGACAAGTCAATAGTAGACACCTCTGAGTAACAGAGGATTCAATTCGACTGCATCAAAAAGTAAGGTACAAAACAGGTCAATTAAAACTTGCCTCGAACGAATCCTGATGGGCCAAATTCTGAAAATCAAACCAACAAGTGTTAAGAATTGAATCCATGAGTAAACATCAGAAAAGGAAGTTCGAAAGACCAAACCATAGCAGAAGGGCATTCAATAAGTCCCTCACTTGAGATCCGAAACACCAACTAAAGACGATGTTGAACCCTGCGTATCAGTTCAGAAAAACCAGTCATAATCAAGCTCAGTTCACCAAAATACGACCAAAAAGAAAGCTGTCAGTAATTCGAACGCAAGTTCGATATCACAGCCGAAATACCTCAGAAGGTAGCCCGTTCGCAAGTCCAAACCAGTTCGCGTAAGTAACTATATCCAAATTTGGTCCATATCTGAAAAAGAAAACCAAAATCCAAACGAGTCCAGTTATCCAAATGAAATCAAAACAAAATCCAGAAATACAGATACCCAAATCCATGACGGAGTCAGTTCGTATCAGTAAGTCAAATCCATATCATAAGAAATTAGATTCGATCCAGTATTAGAAAACAAATCATGAGCAAATCCAACAGATATCAGAAAGTGAACCCTATCAGAAAAGATAACAAAATCAAATCAGTAATAATGCGAACCACATCCGAAAGAGGAATGTTTCCAAATCAAATCCCAATCAGAAATTAATATCAGTAAAAATAATGTAAAAAAGATATTATCCAGGCCCATTCGAAAATCAAGAAAAAGTATATAAGGAACCATAGCACCTGATCAAACCCTAGCGAGAACGGCCGCAAACAAGAAGCCCAACGAATCATTTGAGGGAAGTCCACCGACGTCACTTGGTTCGTGACGAGCAAACTCCCTCCTGAGGCTCAGTTCATCACATCATCGCCTCATCATCCAACCGCCGATATCATCATCAAAACGTAAGCGAGGAACACTCATACATCTTTATGTTTGACGTTTTACGAATGGTTTCAGGTTTTCATCATAGAGAGTGAAAGAGTTTTGTGAAAGCGAAACAAAGAACGAAGCGGAAAATGGAAAAGATGAAGGGAAGCAACGGAAGAAGAGAAAGCATGAACGGCGCCGCGGGGGGGGGGGGGGGGGGGGGGGGGGAATAGGGTTTTGAAACCCTAGCCCTCTTGTTGTTGCATTCTTACCAACCGGGTTGGGTCCGGAGGTGATTACCGGCCCAACCCCCTTTTTTATTATTATTTATTTTTTATTTATTTTATTTCTATTATTATAATTATTTTTATTATTGATTTGTTAAAATGTTTTCTAAAATAATATTAAAATCCATTTTTTAAAATAAATAGTATTAAGACTTTTTTTTCAAATGATATAAAAAAAAACCTACCTTTTAAAAATAATAATGTGGAGTTTTGTTAGATAATTAGGTTAAAATAATTTTTGAGAATTTAAGTAAATTAATTTATCAATATTAAAAATCCCATTTTAATTTAAATTGAAGTTTATATCATAAAATACAAACCACAAAAATATGCATAATTTCATTTCCTGGCGTGTCTGATAATTCATCTAATTCTACCCACTAACGTTGTTTGTTCGTTTTGCAGCTTATTATGTTTACCGTTATTTATTTATAATTGTAACTGTTTCTCGGTTGTAACCTCGCGAACCAATAATCGCATTTACTTTCCGCATTTTATTTCCGCTGATGCATGATTTAAATTCTATCACACTTCCACCAACATTTTTGTCACATCTGTCACATCCGAAAGTTAGGTCTAACCGTTTGGCCGCCGCGCCAATAGTCCTCATACCCTCAAAACTACAAACTACAAACCCTAATTTTCACAAGTGCCTCGCCGCAGGCAAAATTACAATTTTACCCTTAGCATTAGGTCAAAGAGCCGCCGCGCTCATTTTAGGGTTTCCCGCCGTGGAATCCCTAATTTAACCCTAATTACAACTTAACATTTCAACGTAGAGATTTGGAGTTTCTACACTCCACGTAAGCGTGTCCTTAAGATGCGTTTATTCCCCTTGAGACCTTGACCACAGTCAAGAAGTTTCTAACCTCCCTATTGAGGGGAACTACGATTACTCTGATTCCACTCCCGTAAGGATACGTAGGCACAAGATGCGATGTCTTGCCAAGTAAACTTAGAATTAACCCCCTTTATTATTTATTATTGCTTATTTATATTTTATTTATCTTTGCTATTTAATTATTTTGCTTATTATTTTGTAATTGTTTCTTGGATGTAAAGTTGTTTAATTATTTAATTATTATTATGGTTAGTAATTAGGGAGTGTAACAACATGTATGTAATATTAAAATAAATTTAGATCACTTTTAAATAAAGATAATTAAAATAAACACGTCACACACGTAAGTCGATTTTAATCGCCGTCTCACTTCCTAAGGATATCCCTCAAGTTGCCTACGAACAATGGTTAAGTGGGGTGTATAAAGCAAGTCCCTCAAATAGAAAAAATCATCAAAGTCCCTTATGGTTGCCTTTACGAATCGAGTCCCTTTCGAAAAATGATGATGGTCCCTTATATGTGCTTATTACATCCCACAATGGCCTTCAAAGTCAAATTGTCCCTCACATACCCCTTAACATCCAAAGTAAGGACTACCTACTCCATTATAGTAGGGATAGTCTTACTAAAGGAAAGAATAAAGAATAAGAAAGACCTTAAAACATTAGGGTAGACCACTCCTAGATACTTGCTCACTTCAAAACTTTTTCACACTTAAACAAATTTCCCACAAAATTTTCAAACAAGTTTTTTTTCACATCCATACACGGATTATTATTAAACTATTCTGAAATTTTTTTCTATTCACACACTACACTTTCAAAACAATTCAAAAGTGAGCTTAAGTACCTAAGAGCCCATGGATAACCATGGATGAAAAGGGTGCTAACACCTTCCCTTTTCATAACCTACCCCCCGGACCCAAAATATTCTCTAAGGTCTTTCCTGTTCTTTTATAACCTTTCCTTATGGATAAAATAAAAGTCGGTGGCGACTCTTGCTATCCGCAACATTGTTTAAAGTCAGTTCTCCCACCGTGTTACAACCAGTTACCTGAATTCACCCTGGGCTGTCCATCTTCTGGCCCAAAGCCTTCACTTTTCACAAATGTCAAGTTACCAAATCCAAATTAGCAATCTGTTGGAGAATATACCGTTAGAAGAAAATCCAATCCAAATCCTCAAGACATTGAATCTGGACAGACAAGATATTAAATGAAATTGATACACGATATCAGAGATTGAAATTTCCATTAACAAGAATTAAACAAATTGGATGAAAGAGGAAGGTTTTCAAATCCGGTCGGTACCAAATTGGAAAAGCCCAATCAAGCATTCAAGACTTTTAATTAGATTTCAAAGGAGAGATCCTCAGTGAAGCATATAAAAAGGGAAGGACGTGAGAATCGAAGGGGATCGATAATCATCACCAGAAAAACTACATTTCGTAAAACTTAGAGATTGAAGAGGAAGAACTTATCTGTTCAGTCGACGAAACCATTACCAGCCGCCGCGAGTTCAAGCCGACGAAGCATCCGTTTCGTCATCTCAAGCTCCGCCGTCGATAACCCTCGGTAAAGCCTCGTTCTCATCAGGATCATCGAACTTATTGATTTTTTTGTGTTGTGTTTCAGGTACAAGCATAAAACGAAACGATGAAGGAGATTGAAACGGAAAGTGAAACGGGGATTGAACGGGAGAGGAGATCGAGTGAATGATTTTGGGGCCTAGGGTTCCAACTTTGTCTTTCGTGTTTTTCTGTGTTTCATTTCTTTTCCTGTGCTTTGTATTACTATAACCTGTATATGCGCACGACCACGGTAGTACCGTGGTCCCTCATCACAATCACCACACACTTCACCCACTTCATGATCACACGGATCACATTGCGTACCCACAGTAAGTTCCATGCACCTTCGCACACTAGATCCAGTGTTTTTAATCTAGTCACCCTTAATTAATCCTTTTTAAAATTAATAATTTGGTTTAATATAACTTTTATTTTAACTTTTAATCTGTAATTAACTTTAGTTTTATTTAAAAATAATAACTTTTAATCAACCTAGTTCTTTAAGTCCAATTAAGTAATTTATATTTTATGTAATTTAATTAAAACCAATTCTTAAATTATTCTCTCAACTTTATTAATATTATTAATTCACTTTAATAGTAAAAAACTCTTATTTTATTAAATAAATAATCTATCTCACTACTTTTAAAAAAACCTTTTTCTAAATAACTTAGTTTGTAAATCATTTAACAATAAAACCCTTTATTAAAATTACATAATTAATTTAACCTTTTTCTAAATAACATAATTAATTTAACCTTTTTTTTCGTGAAATCATTTTCGCTAAGAGAGCACCATTTTCTCATAAATCAACTCAAAATAAATTAAGATAACTTTATTAAAATTAACATGATGAATATAACCCTTTTTTACAAATTGCAATATAACCTTTTTCCTTAAAATTAAGTCAACATTTCCTTTAAATCAATTCATCTCTAATTTGTTAACCTAATCAATGGTATATTTTCTCATAGGTATAATTCAACTATTTTTCTAAAATCAACTCGCCTTAAAATCAAACAACATCGTAAAACTCAATTAAGCGTGCACGCTTCCACATTCACAATTCACACACCTTAGCGCTTTCATGTGTTCATGTATGTTTATTTATCGTCTTTATCTTCCGCAATTTATTTACCGCATTTATCTTTATTACATCGCATCATTGCATTCCGTCCAAAGGAAGAACTTGCGCATAACTTAAACAATTGTGCGTATGCATCCCATTTGCATCATACTCCCCTATGATCCTTGATCCCATTCAAGTCAATCTTTTAGGACAGATCCTACCCCATAGGAGGACCTTCGTATTTACTTTACAACATAGAAAAAACAAAACAACTCAAACAAACTATTTAAACATTAGAGAAGTAGATGTTAGTCATCTTAAGCGAGATAGAATCTCCACCCCACAACAATACAATCTCTTACACTTGTGGCGGTTAAATCTCCTTTAAAATGACAACTCATCTTTTCTCCTAAACCCAATTAACCAACTATCTTAATCCCGCAGGAACTTTGACCACAGTCAAAGAATTCCTCAAACCCTTTAGGGGAACTACAAATACTCTGATTCCACTCCCGTAAGGATATGTAGGCATAAGATGCGATATCTTATCGAGTATACTTAGAAATAAACCCTTAGGTCTTTTACCTTAAGCAGATAACCCTTAGCAATAAAACAAACATAAAACAAGAGGTTCCTGTAGAGTACTACAAAAACTTAGGATGCTAGCACCTTCCCTAAGTTTAACCAACCCCCGAACCTATAACTCTCTAGCTTGCATTTGCATTTCATTGTGGGTATTTCGATCTTTTTCCCTTCCTTTGGACAAATCAAAGTTCGGTTGCAAATGAATCATATCCAAGCTCATCAATAGCTTGGTATCCAAATTTCACCGCAACACACCCATTTCCCCTTAGCGTCTTTATCCTTTTATTGTACCAATTCTCTTTTATCATTGAGAAGAAAAAAAGCAAGCTTAGATAACGCCCATCACAAATCGTACTAAGAAGCTCCCGTTGAGTACAACGGACGTGAGGGATGCTAATACATTCCCCTCGCGTAACCGACTCCCGAACCCGGAATATCGGTTGCGACGACCGTGTTCCTGTCCTTTCGTTCTAAAAGGTTTTCTCAATATTTTCCTTTCCCTTCTCTTTGGGATAAATAAAGTTCAGTGGCGACTCTGTCGAACCACAATTCCTCGCCTTTAGCGCGAGGGTCGTGTTTTCGAATTATCTCTATATGATTTTTCGAGGTGCGACAATTGTGTTTTAATCTTGTGACTTGGTTTGACATGTGATTACTCCTTTATTATGTTAACATGATGTAAGTGTTCACCTAGTATAAGATTGAGATGTGTGTGTTTGATACTTCTATATCATTGAACTTCCATGATTGTTCTTTTTTATTGTATCTTTCTCCTTCTTCTAGTTTCTTCTTCATCTTCTCTCTCTTTGAGACTTGTTTAAGTTTCATTTTGTTTTCATTTGTGATTGAATTGGATAATGTTTACTTGTGCTTGCTCACATGATCCCTTAATATTCCTAGTTCCACTTAATTTCTGATTAAGGTGGGAGTAGGAGATGTAACAGCCCAAATTTCATTAAATAATTAATTATAGTAATTAATTGATTTAGTGGGGTTTTTATTAATGTTGGAAATTAATTTTATTAATTGGTATGGATAGAAAATTAAGAAGGAATTGGAAGGAAGGAAAATAAAGGAATATATAAGAGAGAAAGAAAAGAAAAGAAAGATAGAAAAACATTTTGGAAAGAAAAAGGAAAGAAGAAGAAAGGAGAGAAAGAGAAGAGAAGAAGAAGAAAAGTGGAAATCATCAAGAACCAACATCAAAACTCCGATTAATCGAGGTAAGGGTGAGAAATGTTTCTATTTGATCATTGTATGATGTTATGTATGTTGGGTTAGGGTTTTAGTAGAGTTTCCATCACCTTCCATTTAGGGCAAAATGTTGGATAATCGGTAGATTGATGATTTAATCGGTTGAAATCGAGTAATAATGCCGTAGAATAGTCGGGTAACATGTATTGATGTTGTTTATACTGATTTGGATGTGTAAGAGAGGGTTGATGATGGATTGGTGAAGGAGGGACATAATAGGATTCTGTTCTGCGCAGGTTCGCTGGCTTTTGCCAGGCGAGCAAAGGCGAAGCTTCGCCAGGCGAAGCTTAGCGAATGTTGGCGAATAATTATATTTAAGTCCCAGTGGACTTCGCTGGTGGGTTCGCCAGGCGAAGTTGGATAGCGAAGGTTCGCCCAGCGAAGGTGCTGGCAAATGGTGGCGAATGAAGTCAGTAGCTACTGACTTGGGCTCGCTGGGAAGTCTCGCCAGGCGAAGCCTAGCGAGTGTTTGCTGAGAGAGTTCGCCAGGCGAAGGCCAGGCGAAGGTTCGCTGCGAGGGTTCGCCAGGCGAATGAAGGCGAATGTGACAGTATATTTTCTTTGCTGTGTTATCCAAATGGTGATTGTTTGGTTGATTCGCATATGTTTATACTTCTATGTTATGAATGAGTATGTGAACTATCATGATAACATGTGCTGTGGGTAGCCTTCGGGCGTGAATCCTAGAGTTGTGAATATGTGTCAAAATACATGAGAACATAATGATGGTTATGTGTGTATTAATTGATGAGTTGTGAATGTTTGATTGTTGTGTGAATGCATGGGAACATATGTGATATGTGTGCATTGTGGTTGAATATGATGATGTGTGAAATGAATACATTGATAAATGTTTGATATATGTTGTATGTGCAATCATGATGAAATTCTCGAAGGGGTGAATTATTCGAATGCATGGGATTAAGACGCGGGAACGGTCTTAAGTGCATTTATTGTGATTGGTTGATTGTACATGCATCATTCAGTCAAGAGGCAATGTCTGTTAGTTTCGTGGAAACTAGTGGCTTGTCCCAAACCTAGAAGGGTGGGTTTGAAGCCTAGGGGACGGGCTTGGATGTTATCGGTCTAGAAGGGTGGACCCGGTTTAAAGTAAAAACCGAAAAATGATAACGAGTTATCGGTCTAGAAGGGTGGACCCGGTTTAGAGTGAAAACCGAAAAAGATAACTAATGTCGGTACCGCATAGCATTGAGTTGCATTGGATATGTTGAGTCACATTTCATAATATTGTTGTGGTATAAATGTACTTGTGAATGATTGTGAAATTAAGCATGAAGGGATGTGCTTGTGAATGTTCATAATGCTGATATATGTGAACGTGATATGATTATGATTATGAGAACGAAGTGTGGTGAGAAATGTGAATATGTGTTATATGATACCTATATATATACGTAATCTTATGCTTTGATTATTATGGTTATATTTCTCACCCTTCTGCTGTTTTATAATGCTCTATGAGGCATTGCAGATTAAGATGCTGGAGTCCTTTTGTGAAGAATAGTCTTCATTCTTTTGAGTCTACTGCTCTGATATGTAACACCGGGTAGTTAGACTAGTTCAGTCATTCTTTTGTGATACATTGCGATGTATCAGCTGATGTGGTTTTGTAATCTAACTGATATGATATATATTAAATTGGATAGCTTATGTGTACGTGGATTAATATTTTGAAAACGAGCAAATGATTTTATCTTCCGCTTAAATTGAAAATGTTACATATTTTATGGAGCAAATTGTGAAAGTGTTTTATTGGTGAAATTGTGGCATTCTTCTTTTATACCTTATTATAAAACCTTTTTACTCTGATAACTTGTATGTGCTTAGTTGTATTATATGCATTTATTTGGGGTATAGAAGGGGGTGTTACAATAGTGGTATCAGAGCAGGTCGGTCCGTCCGGCCAAGTTGTTAGAGTGTTTTTCCCTGTGTGTTATTGATATGCGTGTGATGCATTATCAATATTGGTTGTTCTTACGTGGTTCTGTTGTTGGAATTAGTAAGATGGTTGCAGGGAGGAACGACGAAGCGATTGCGGAGGCATTGACGAGATTGGCGGGGGCAATTGGGCAGAATCCTCCGGCCAATGTGAATGTGAGGAATCATGCTGATGATGGATTCCGTGCTTTGGGGAAATTCCAAAAGAATAACCCTCCGGTCTTCAAGGGAACTCATGAACCGGACAAGGCACAAATTTGGTTGAAAGCTGTGGAAAAGATTTTTCGAGTTATGAATTGCTCGGATGCACAGAAGGTGCAGTTTGGGACTCATATGCTCGAAGAAGAAGCTGAAGATTGGTGGGGTAATACTCGCCAAAGATTTGAGGAAGATGATATTGCAATTACGTGGGATTTGTTTAGAGAAACTTTTCTGGAGAAGTACTTTCCAGAGGATGTGCGGGGGAAGAAAGAGATCGAATTTCTTGAGTTGAAGCAAGGTAATTCGACGGTTGCTGAGTATGCGGCGAAATTTGAGGAGTTGATCAAATTTTGTCCTCACTATAATACTGGTAATGCTGAGAGGTCTAAGTGGCTCAAGTTTGTAAACGGTTTGAGACCCGAGATTAGACAAGCTATTGGATATCAGGAAATCAGGCGGTTTTCTGAATTGGTTAACAAGAGCAGAATTTATGACGAAGACAGTAGGGCTAGGTCCAGCCACTACAAGAGTCTAAGTGATAAGAAAGGAAAAGGTCAATTCAGAGGAAAACCTTATGTGACTCCTGCAGACAAAGGGAAGCAGAGAATGGGTTATGGCAAGAAGCCAAGTGGGGGAGTCTCTACCCCGGTTAGGTGTTACCGTTGTGGTGAAGCGGGACATCGTGCTCCCGAATGCAAAAGTGTTGAGAAGGCGTGTTTTAAGTGTGGCAAGCCAGGCCACAAGGCTCTTGAGTGCAGAAGCAGTGCGGATGTTACTTGCTATAACTGTGGTGAGCAAGGGCACATCAGTACTAAGTGCGATAAGCCGAAGAAGAATCAAGGGAGCGGGAAAGTGTTCGCTCTATCTGGATCTGAGACTGCTAGCGACGATCGATTGATCAGAGGTACGTGTTTTATTAATGGTATACCTTTGATCGCTATAATTGATACCGGAGCTACGCATTCTTTTATTTCTTTGGATTGTGTTAGAAGGTTGAATCTTGAGTTGTCTGTGATTGGTGGCGGTATGGTTATTGATACTCCTGCTATGGGTTCGGTAACTACACCGTATGTTTGCTTGAATTGCCCGTTGAGTATTTTCGGTAGAGATTTTGGGATTGATTTAGTGTGTCTTCATTTAGATCAACTGGATGTCATTCTTGGAATGAATTGGTTAAAATTCAATCGTGTGTATATTAACTGTTTTGACAAAACGGTTATTTTCCCCGATTCGGATGTTGAAAGAGATTTGTTTATGACGAAGAAACAAGTGAAAGAATCGGTGCAAGATGGGGCTAAGGTATTTATGTTTATGTCAACTTTGAGGACTAGTGAGAGTGAAGAGATTGAGGCTTTGCCCATTGTTAGAGATTTTCTGGAAGTATTCCCTGAAGAGATAAAGGATTTACCGCCGGAGCGAGAAGTGGAGTTTTCGATAGATCTGATTCCTGGAACTAGTCCGATATCGATGGCTCCATATCGTATGTCGGCCTCGGAGTTAAAAGAGTTGAAGATTCAACTTGAGGATTTGCTTGAAAAGAGGTTTATTCGTCCGAGCGTGTCACCGTGGGGTGCACTGGTGTTGTTGGTTAAGAAGAAAGAGGGTTCTATGAGGCTCTGTGTGGATTACAGACAGTTGAACAAGGTGACTATTAAGAATAAGTATCCACTTCCAAGGATTGATGATCTGATGGATCAGTTGATTGGTGCAAGTGTGTTCAGCAAGATTGATTTGAGATCTGGGTATCATCAGATCCGTGTGAAGGCTGAGGATATTCAGAAGACGGCCTTTCGGACGAGGTATGGACACTATGAGTATTCCGTGATGCCATTTGGTGTGACTAATGCACCAGGTGTATTTATGGAGTACATGAATAGGATTTTCCATCCTTATTTGGATAAGTTTGTGGTGGTGTTTATTGACGACATCTTGGTTTATTCGAAGAGCGAAGGAGAGCATGCCGAGCATCTGAAGATTGTGTTAACTGTGTTGAGAGAGAAGCAATTGTTTGCAAAGCTTTCTAAGTGTGAGTTTTGGTTGAAGGAGGTTAGTTTCCTTGGTCATGTGATTTCGAGTAATGGTATTGCGGTCGATCCGTCGAAGGTTGAAGCGGTGTCGCAATGGGAGACTCCGAAGTCAGTTTTTGAGATCAGAAGTTTTCTTGGCTTAGCCGGTTATTATCGGAAGTTTATTGAAGGATTTGCTAAGTTATCGTTGCCGTTGACGCAGTTGACTAGGAAAGGTCAAGCCTTTGTTTGGGACGCCAAGTGTGAAGCGAGTTTTCAAGAACTTAAGCGAAGGTTGACGACATCTCCTGTTTTGATCCTGCCAAATCCGGGAGAACCATTCGTTGTGTATTGTGATGCTTCTTTGATGGGTTTAGGAGGTGTGTTGATGCAGAATAATCAAGTTGTGGCTTATTCTTCGAGGCAACTCAAAGTGCATGAGAAGAATTATCCGACGCATGACTTAGAGTTGGCCGCCGTCGTGTTCGTGTTGAAACTTTGGAGGCATTATCTATTTGGCGCAAGATTTGAAGTGTTTAGTAACCACAAGAGTTTGAGGTATCTTTTTGATCAAAAGGAATTGAATGCGAGACAAAGAAGATGGCTTGAACTTTTGAAGGATTTTGATTTTGGCTTGAATTACCATCCGGGTAAAGCGAATGTAGTAGCGGATGCATTGAGTCGGAAATCATTGCATATGTCGGCATTGATGGTGAAAGAGTTAGAATTGGTCGAGCAATTTTGAGATTTGAGTTTGGTATGTGAGAGAACTTCTTTTGGATTTAATTTGGGTATGTTAAAGCTTACAAGTGGTGTTTTGGACGAAATTCGAGAAGGACAGAAATCGGATTTGAGCCTAGTTGATCGTTTGACTTTAATCAACCAAGGCCAAGGTGGTGATTTTCGGATTGATGAGAATGGTATTATGAGATGTCGGGATCGAGTTTGTGTCCCGAACACGATTGAGCTTAAGAAGAATATCCTTGAGGAAGGACATCGTAGCGGGTTGAGTATTCATCTGGGTGCTACCAAGATGTATCAGGATTTGAGGAAAGTATTTTGGTGGCCTAGTATGAAGAAGGATATTGCGGAATTTGTGTATTCTTGTTTGACTTGCCAGAAGTCAAAGATTGAGCATCAGAAGCCATCGGGGTTGATGAAGCCGTTGTTTATTCCTGAGTGGAAATGGGATAGTATCTCTATGGATTTTGTATCAGGTTTGCCGAGGACGCCGAGTAATTTTGAGGCTATTTGGGTTATCGTGGATAGGTTGACTAAATCTGCTCATTTTATTCCTATGCGTATGGATTACCCTTTGGAGAAGTTGGCTAAGTTGTATATTGAGAGGATTGTGTGTCTGCATGGTATTCCGTTAAGTATTGTTTCGGATAGAGATCCGCGGTTTACTTCGAGATTTTGGGAGAGCCTGCAGAGTGCTTTGGGTACTAAGTTGCGTTTGAGTTCAGCGTATCATCCTCAGACTGATGGTCAGACGGAGAGGACGATTCAGTCGCTTGAAGATCTTTTGAGAGCTTGTGTATTGGAAAAAGGAGGAGCTTGGGATAGCTACTTGCCTTTGATTGAGTTTACCTACAACAACAGTTTCCATTCGAGTATTGGTATGGCACCATTTGAGGCGTTGTATGGTAGACGGTGTAGGACACCATTGTGTTGGTTCGAGTCCGGAGAAAGTTCTGTTGTTGGACCCGAGTTAGTTCAACAGACTACTGATAAGATCAAGATGATTCAAGAGAAGATGAGAATTACTCAGAGTCGTCAGAAGAGTTATTATGACAAGAGGAGGAAGGCACTTGAATTTCAAGAGGGAGATCATGTGTTTCTTCGAGTCACTCCGATGACAGGTGTTGGTAGGGCACTGAAGTCGCGCAAGTTGTCGCCGCGTTTCATTGGTCCTTATCAGATTTTGCAAAGGATAGGAGAAGTGGCCTATCGTGTGGCTTTACCACCGTCGCTTGCTAATCTTCATGACGTATTCCATGTATCTCAGTTGAGGAAATACATTGCGGATCCGTCTCATGTAGTCCAAATAGATGATGTGCAGGTGAGAGATAACCTGACTGTTGAGGCATCACCTATGCGGATTGAGGATCGGAAATTGAAGCAGCTTCGAGGTAAAGAGATTGCTTTAGTAAAGGTCGCTTGGGGAGGACCGGCTGGTGGAAATGTCACTTGGGAGCTTGAGAGTCGGATGAAAGAGTCTTATCCAGAGCTGTTTGAATCAGGTAACATTTTCGAGGACGAAAATTCCTAAGTAGGGGAGGGTTGTAACAGCCCAAATTTCATTAAATAATTAATTATAGTAATTAATTGATTTAGTGGGGTTTTTATTAATGTTGGAAATTAATTTTATTAATTGGTATGGATAGAAAATTAAGAAGGAATTGGAAGGAAGGAAAATAAAGGAATATATAAGAGAGAAAGAAAAGAAAAGAAAGATAGAAAAACATTTTGGAAAGAAAAAGGAAAGAAGAAGAAAGGAGAGAAAGAGAAGAGAAGAAGAAGAAAAGTGGAAATCATCAAGAACCAACATCAAAACTCCGATTAATCGAGGTAAGGGTGAGAAATGTTTCTATTTGATCATTGTATGATGTTATGTATGTTGGGTTAGGGTTTTAGTAGAGTTTCCATCACCTTCCATTTAGGGCAAAATGTTGGATAATCGGTAGATTGATGATTTAATCGGTTGAAATCGAGTAATAATGCCGTAGAATAGTCGGGTAACATGTATTGATGCTGTTTATACTGATTTGGATGTGTAAGAAAGGGTTGATGATGGATTGGTGAAGGAGGGACAGAATAGGATTCTGTTCTGCGCAGGTTCGCTGGCTTTCGCCAGGCGAGCAAAGGCGAAGCTTCGCCAGGCGAAGCTTAGCGAATGTTGGCGAATAATTATATTTAAGTCCCAGTGGACTTCGCTGGTGGGTTCGCCAGGCGAAGTTGGATAGCGAAGGTTCGCCCAGCGAAGGTGCTGGCAAATGGTGGCGAATGAAGTCAGTAGCTACTGACTTGGGCTCGCTGGGAAGTCTCGCCAGGCGAAGCCTAGCGAGTGTTCGCTGAGAGAGTTCGCCAGGCGAAGGCCAGGCGAAGGTTCGCTGCGAGGGTTCGCCAGACGAATGAAGGCGAATGTGACAGTATATTTTCTTTGCTGTGTTATCCAAATGGTGATTGTTTGGTTGATTCGCATATGTTTATACTTCTATGTTATGAATGAGTATGTGAACTATCATGATAACATGTGCTGTGGGTAGCCTTCGGGCGTGAATCCTAGAGTTGTGAATATGTGTCAAAATACATGAGAACATAATGATGGTTATGTGTGTATTAATTGATGAGTTGTGAATGTTTGATTGTTGTGTGAATGCATGGGAACATATGTGATATGTGTGCATTGTGGTTGAATATGATGATGTGTGAAATGAATACATTGATAAATGTTTGATATATGTTGTATGTGCAATCATGATGAAATTCTCGAAGGGGTGAATTATTCGAATGCATGGGATTAAGACGCGGGAACGGTCTTAAGTGCATTTATTGTGATTGGTTGATTGTACATGCATCATTCAGTCAAGAGGCAATGTCTGTTAGTTTCGTGGAAACTAGTGGCTTGTCCCAAACCTAGAAGGGTGGGTTTGAAGCCTAGGGGACGGGCTTGGATGTTATCGGTCTAGAAGGGTGGACCCGGTTTAAAGTAAAAACCGAAAAATGATAACGAGTTATCGGTCTAGAAGGGTGGACCCGGTTTAGAGTGAAAACCGAAAAAGATAACTAATGTCGGTACCGCATAGCATTGAGTTGCATTGGATATGTTGAGTCACATTTCATAATATTGTTGTGGTATAAATGTGCTTGTGAATGATTGTGAAATTAAGCATGAAGGGATGTGCTTGTGAATGTTCATAATGCTGATATATGTGAACGTGATATGATTATGATTATGAGAACGAAGTGTGGTGAGAAATGTGAATATGTGTTATATGATACCTATATATATACGTAATCTTATGCTTTGATTATTATGGTTATATTTCTCACCCTTCTGCTGTTTTATAATGCTCTATGAGGCATTGCAGATTAAGATGCTGGAGTCCTTTTGTGAAGAATAGTCTTCATTCTTTTGAGTCTACTGCTCTGATATGTAACACCGGGTAGTTAGACTAGTTCAGTCATTCTTTTGTGATACATTGCGATGTATCAGCTGATGTGGTTTTGTAATCTAACTGATATGATATATATTAAATTGGATAGCTTATGTGTACGTGGATTAATATTTTGAAAACGAGCAAATGATTTTATCTTCCGCTTAAATTGAAAATGTTACATATTTTATGGAGCAAATTGTGAAAGTGTTTTATTGGTGAAATTGTGGCATTCTTCTTTTATACCTTATTATAAAACCTTTTTACTCTGATAACTTGTATGTGCTTAGTTGTATTATATGCATTTATTTGGGGTATAGAAGGGGGTGTTACAGGAGAGACATTAGACTTTCAATCCTTTGCATGATAACAATTAGGATAGTCCCTTCTTGACCTCAACTTTAGGTCCATCATTTGTATGATAACATTAGGTAGACTTCCCTATCATCCTAACCTTAGGATCATTTTGTATGATAACATTAGGGTTTTCAGTTCTCTTTAGTGTTTTTTCTTTTAGGTCTTCTCTTCTCACCTCAAATAATTCTAAGACACTTAATAAAAACGATAAACATTGTGCGCCACGAGCCTTAGGCTTATGGGAAATGATGAGTGGGGGGTTCCTTCTCACTTGTCTAGAGTGTTTAGTGTATGCCCCTTAGGTGATATGCGATGCATTCGCTCTTATATCATAGTCTTTAGTGCAACGTGAATCTCAAACAAATTCAATTCACTTCATTAAAACTCATAAACCAAATTCAAACTTTTTTATCCTTCGGGATTTGTTTCAAAATCATTTTCAGAAAATAGTATGTTACTTTTCCGTTCTACCGCAAACATGCATCGTCCCAGCTTCTGGAATGGGAACTTAGCATCACTCATAAAAAAACACTTAATCAACCTGTGGTTTAGTCACCTAAACTACGTTTCCTCTGATTTCTCATACCAGATGAGGATACATAGGTACAAGACGACGATGTCTTGGCGAGCAACCTTCCCCAATCACCCGTAGTTTTCTGAACTACGTTGACTCTGACTTTTCCATTGCACTAGGGAATACGTAGGCATAGGGCGGAGATGTCCTATCGAGTCTCCTTTTTCTTTTCCCTTTTCCGTTTCCGTTTAGCAGTAGCTTTTAGATAACTCACTCTTTGATTAGACAACAAGCGTGGATCCCGTTGAGTACAACGGACGTGAGGGGTGCTCATACATTCTCCTTGCGTAATCGACTCCAGAACCCAATATTTGGTTGCTATGACATTGTCTTCTCATTTCTCTTAGGTTTTCTTTGATTGTTTACTTTCCCTCCTTTGGGATGAATAACGTTCGGTGGCGGCTCTTCTGTTTATTTTTGTCGGTTTTTTCGCAGTTGTGACAATTTGTACCACGAACTACGGGGTTTTGGTCCTATATTGCACTTTGCGGGTACGTTGGCATGAAGCGATAAGTCTCTCTAAACACAAAAAAATAATTCTCTTCTCATCTCCCCAATCTCATTTCAAACCAAAAAGCATAGATATTTCAAAGGGTTCCTATAGAGTACTATAGACGTTTTGGATGTTAACACCTTTCCTTAGCGTAACCAACCCCTTTACACATTCTTTGTTTGTTTTTGTTTTTAGAACTTGTTTAGGTTTTGTTCGTTGTTTTTCCTTTTCCTTTGGAAAAAATAAAAGTGCGGTGGCGACTCTTATTTTATGAGTTAAGTTATCAATAGATTACCCTCACAAATTTCTCCGCTACACCCACTTATCCCTTGGTTTATTCGTAAAGCGAGATGTATGAGGCGCTATTTTTGTAAATAATAAAAATGCAGATGCTGGGGTTCAAACACATGTGTAAATTAATTTACCCTTCAGTGTTTAAATAATCGAGGTTATAAACATATACTTTTCATGATGACATTCGTTACCTTGCTATTACAGCCAAGGTAAAATGCATTTTGCATCCGACATTAAAAGAACTTTTTCTAGTAATAAGTACACGAAGCAACATGTAATAATTGTAGCATAAAGAATATAGCTATACACATCATGTAATAGAATAATCAATATCACGACGCAACCAGATACATAAGATAGTGGTCTATATATATAGAGTTGCATCATACATCTTGTAAAATCAACTCATTCATGCAAATTATGAAAAATAAGTTCACTTAACAAATTTCAATATAGTATTAAGTCATCCTTACGAAACTGATATGTAAAATTAGGAGTATCACTCTATATAAGCTCTTTCAACGCTCTATCTTCAACAATATGAGACTTAAGATCTTCTTAATACATCCATTCACTACCAATACTTTTTTGAGTTTGATACGTGAATATAAATAATAGACGATCTATGATCCGATTGATAGACTCTAATACTATATTAGAATTTGCTAATTGAAACTTTATTTTACACTTTGCATGAATGAGTTGATTTTACAAGAAGTATGATGCAACTATATATATATATATATATATATATATATATATATATATATATATATATATATATATATATATATATATATATATATATATATATATATATATATATATATATATATATATATATATATATATATATATATATATATATATATATATATATATATATATATATATATATATATATATATATATATATATATATATATATATATATATATATATATATATATATATATATATATATATATATATATATATATATATATATATATATATATATATATATATATATATATATATATATATATATATATATATATATATATATATATATATATATATATATATATATATATATATATATATATATATATATATATATATATATATATATATATATATATATATATATATATATATATATATATATCTTATTTATGGTTGCATCATGATGTTGATTATTCTATAACATAATGTGATAACTATACTCTTCATACTACCGTATGTTATGCATGTTGCTTCAACTACTGTCAAACATATTCTTCAACTATCGAATACATGCTGCTTCGATTATCGAACATGGAGCTACTTCTAATAAGAGCAGTGTGTGCAAACAATATTCCAATTCAGAATACATCGAACAAGGTAAAAGTTGAGGGAGGTGAAGTTAGTGAAAGTGGTTGCTTTTGTTGTTTCGTGTAATTGAAGACTGGTTCCCATTCCGCGTGAGTTTGCGCACTAATTAAACAAGCAATGATTTAATTGATTACGAGATCAGAATATGTTTACCTTTAGAAAGTCAATTGCTCTTGATTTCATTTTCTGAATGATTTCAGTTTCTTTTAAAAGTCAATTCAATCATTCCGTTGGATCCAACAAAGAAAAAGAATGAAACAATTAGGATATAACTCTCATAGTAACCCTACCATCATCCAAATCAATAATTAGATTCCGTATCAAGTGAAATTTTGAAATTTAATTTTCCTTAATCATCATACAAATTAGTTAACTAATTACTAGTATATAATAAAAAGAAGAGAATATAAGGCATAAGATATAAAGTATATATATCCTCAATTGCTGTTAATATAACCATACAAATAAATGGAAATTTATACAACGTAACACATAAAAACTGGATAGATACGTAACATATGCTAGTTAATTAAAGATCAATAAATAAAAATATGTCATGGCTCAATCAACTCAACCACTCTCACATGCATATTGTTTTATGGTCACTACATGATTATGATCAATTTGTTAAAATAGTTTAACCTTCTTATGATTCTTACCGCAAGGACTAATATCCAAATCTAAAGGAGTGGAAAACAAGGATTCTATATCTTGAGATAGATCTAGAATAACTTGAGGGCGAAAACAACCTTTTCGTTTCGTGGATGGACGATGTTGTTTTGGCTTTCTAGGTGGAGGTGGAAGAATCGCTTGAATTTTGTGTTCCATGGTTGTTGGAGTCTTGAAACCATCGTTTAATGAATCAATATCTTTCTCTTCCTCGTATGATGGAATCTTGACCTTCAAATCTAAAGGAACATTGTTATGTTGTTTCTCTTCATGTTGTTGTTTTTGTCTAACCTCGTAGTCTTGTTTTGTTGAAGGTTGGAGTTCTTGATCGTGAATTTCCATATCAAATGAATATACTAACTATGTTGGAGAAGATTAAGTAGTGGTTGTAAATTTATATTTAAGATGAGGTGGTTGATGTTGTAGTTAGTAGTGTGATGAGAATCCAAGAAAGAACGGGGAGAATAGAAACTTCATGAGATTCTAGTACTAGGTGATGGAGTGAAGGTGGGGAAGGTAGAAGTTAGAATTTGAGAGAAGAGAGAGAAGGTTTGAAACATCCACTTTGGCGAAGAATCCAATGCAACCAAAAATGTTGTCACTTTCTCACTAAATAAGGAAAAGGAATGATATATAAGCAATCACTTTTTTCTTTTAACAAATTCGACAAACTTTGATGAGACGTGATTTCGTTAAGACAGTTCCGTTGATAATACTTATCGAGTGAGTATTTGGTGAAAGGATGCAATGGGACGTGGTTTCATTAAAACGGTTTAGTTGGTAATTATATAGAAATATCGACTGAAAATTTGTTAAAAGAATACGAATTTGAACTCGCGATATCTTATTTATTTATCTTTAATAAAGTGTATTTCAACCACTAGATTATTTTTTAAAAAAATCCACGTGATTTGTTATACTATTATACTTGAAAACCATAACGTGCATGCTACTTTATGTCAAAGTGAGTACTTGTTTAAGCCCTAAATCGAGTAGTTAAGAAAAATTAAAAAGAAATGGATAGTCGTTATAAATATCAACAGTTAGTTTTTGTTTTCTTTATCATATCAATTTTGAATTTTCTTAGGTGTATTTTTTATATGTAAGATTTCTGTAAATTCACAGAGTACTAAAGTTACTCTACCCTCTTACAAAGATACATCTTCTGGAAAAAGTTTAAGAAACTAAAAAAATTCTTTGCGTGCATGCACAAATCACTGAAACTACATTTTATTTTACATTTAAAACTTATTACAAGCTATGATAAAATAATAATTTGACGTTGAATACTACCTCATTAACACCCTAATTTCATTATTGAATTGTTCATTGGCGTTTTTAGTAAACATATATTAAATTTTAGTTCAATTAAATGATTAAACATAAAACAATTTTAAAGACATTTTATGCGAGATGTTTGAAAAAATATGTTCTTGTTAAAAAGTGTAGTGTTTAAATTTAAAGAAACGGCTTGAGAATATAAAAGATAAGTGTAGAATTGTTTAAAAGGATAAAGTAAACGTTGAATATCATAAAAGAAATCAAGTAAAAATGTTTAAATTAAAATAGACACAAATTCATAAATCTCTCACAAATTCTTTATCTCTTTAACTTTGATATTTGAATTCTATAAATAAAAAAAACAACACTATAAAAATGTGAACCCCCGTCACATAGACGAAATCTGTTTATATACTAATTACATCACTAGCTAATTATCGACAACAAACAACTCTCTAACACTCGATACATACACTATTACGTGTCTTTTGTCCTCTTCTTTGCTTCCACGCGTGTTCAGTTCTTGAACTACTACAAAACCATTACTTATGTCTAAAAACATCTCCTCAAATCCTTAATTACTTCTATCGAGAATCAACTTGTTTATTTGTCAATTGATGGATTACAAAAGACATTAGATCAGATTAGTATACAACATCAAGAAGGAAAATGGATTTGCCAAAGATCATTATGTTGTTGAGATAGATAGAATTTCATTCAGAATAAGATTACTCAAGTCTTATCATAGCGAGTAGGGTATCCTCTGGTTCTCAAGTACGAGATGTTTTAACCAAAGCTTTGTCAAGGGTGTATTACATTGATACAGTAAAATAAATTCTCAAGTCATTGTAATGCAGAAACATAATTAGAACCATGTGACTCTAAAATTATATAATAACAAAACTCTATCACCATTCTTGCATCTCCAGGTCTAAGTTTTAGTGGCAAATAGAAAATGATTAGACTGATTCAAATTTTCATAGAAGAAGATGTAGATAGATATCATTCATCAAATAGGTAATGAGTAATACAAACTACAAAGAGATGATTACTGATGAAGTATTAGGGCAAATGAGAAAGAAGAAGTCATCCATAGAAATGGAAGATAAATAACAGAGAACAAGACATAAAGAGTGAAACAAAAGCACAAATGATAAGAAAAATCCAAACCTAATAATTTTAATACACAACAAGAGAAACACGGTGCATTTAAAATAGTTTGTCAAAAGAATTATAGAAAATTACCCTCTTATTCTAAGTTTCAAGCTTGTCTTCTTTGTGATTCTTGTTCTTGCTTCAGCTAACCATGTTTATTATTGTATGCATTGAGCAAACAATTAGGTTTTTGATGAATTCTAGGTTAAAATGAGGGTTATTGATGGATTTTAGGTTAGAACGAGAGTTTGATGGATACTTACCTTCAATGGGGATTGAAACGAAAAAAGGAATTCAAAAATAGAAACCGATCCAGCAACGAGAAACAAAAACAGATTCAGGAACGAAGAGCATATTTGATTAAGTCATAACGAGAAGATTCGAAGATACAAAGACACAAGGAACGAAAATAGATTATAGCCATGAAGAAGCGATTATGGTTACTTTCTTCCAAAATCAAAGAAATTAGAGAGAACTAAAAAGAGGGAAAGGGAAAAGGTGAAACGAGGGAAAGTGAAAAGAAAAGAGGGAAAAGTGATATTAAAGAGAAGACAAAGGAGGGAATGTGAAAAGTGATATTAAAGTGATATATTAAAATATTATTAATATATTTAATTTTTTACAAAACATTTCTAACATGCATTTTAGGTATAGTGGTAATTGATTTGTTTATAAGTTTTAACCAACGATTCCTATAATAGTTGAAATTTTTTATTTTTAAAAATATATGCAAATTAAAGAAAGTCGGTCCACTGACTCTAACAAAGTTAATTAAATTTATCAAGAGCGTCGAATACACCGACTCTAACTAATAACATAAAAAGTTATGAGATATTTTAAAATTTGAAGAATTGACTAAACGAATTATAAATAAAAACATAAACCATAAAAAATATTTATAAATATATAGAGTTGGTTCGAACGACGCTACCATTATTTGTAATATTTTTGTCATAAAAAAAAGATTTTAGTGTAGGTTTGGCCGACTCTAATAGCGTCAGTGTCGGACACCCACGCTAATGCGGGAAGCTAAAATACATTTTTCTTGTAGTGGTCAAATCTTTGTGATTTTGATGTCGAAAATATGATTTGGCTATCTGTGCTTAGCTTATGTGTTTATCTCACATCCCCACTCTTGTTGAATATGCTTGATTCGAAAATCGCAGACAAACAGATGCCCCCAAAAATGTCATTTTCGGTCATGTTTACAAAATGGAAGAAAGTGTTGTTTTTAGTAAACTCTCAACACTCTTCAAACTTGTCTGCATACGTCATTGTCATCGTCATCATCACCACTTTTACCTAGTCGTCACGTTAATAAACATGCGTGCAACTATAACATCCTAAAACCTCTCATGATTACAAGGATAAAATCCATATTTTAGGATGCTACTCAAACACAACATGCATATACTCTAAATATTTTAGCGGAACTCAAGTAAATAACATAACTTCAATCATCTCATTAAATTGAAAATACTTAATCAAAATAACAAAATCCAATGATTTACTCAAAACAGATAACACGCCACATTCGCGATGTTACAAATTAGAGCATATAAACTAACTAAATAGCGATAAACAATAAAATAAACAAAGAAAATCTCCAAGGTTATCTTCCAACTCACAACAACGTTTGCTCATCCCAAATATCTATACGGAATTGTATCAAGCAACAAAAAATAAACAAGAAAGGGGTGAGAATACACAATTATCAACATGCACATTCAATTACATAACGTTCAATTATAGCTTTTAGGTTTCCGTCTTCTAGATCAGTATTCAACACAGTCATATGTATTCCATACCGGTCTTTGAAATTGGAAGGACAAGCCACCAAAGATCCTAACTTCCTTAGTTATTTCAATTTAGGACGCTAGAAGTGGAACTGATGAGTGTTTCTCCTTCCAGAATCCATGATCAAATTACCTACCATATTTGCAAATAAAGTTCCTAAGTTTCTTGAAAAACCATGTGAAAAAGAGATGTTTATGTATGTATGAATGCTTGATTATGCAAAAATCACAAATATGGTTGGTTCAAAAGTTTAACGTCACGAGCATGGAGCCAGGTGGACAGGGTAACAACCATCCCACAGGGTATGTTATATAGCTTTGGATGTCTCGAACAATAAACGGTTTCTAAAAAGGTTCCCAGAGTCGTAAATCCATCTTTCGATTATTACCATTTTAACGACTTGCTTGTAGACCAATAATATTCTCTAGAGAACCTCGTATGAGTATAGTATCATGTATCAACCATACCAGGCCTATGCTAGGAAGGTCACCACACTACACCCTAAAAGGACAAAAGGGATAAAGAGCGTCCTAAATGTCTCTCAGGGACCCAGACTCCCAGGTCAAAACTAATAACACCATTACGACTACTCGCAGGACATTAATACCTCCAAAGAGGCCTCATCTGAGCAGGGTTCTCATGCAAACCGAACAAGGCTTAACGCATATAAGATTAACATGACTATATCACCATCCTAACTTAAGTGCACTCAAGTCTGGGTAAGGGACTTATTGAAGGTGAGAAAATACTTAGAAAGGGGGGGGGGGGTTGAATAAGTATGTAGATAAAATCTTAGAAGTAAAAAAATCAAGTATTTTTATCCTGGTTCATTGAACTCAACTACTCCAGTCCACCCTTTCTAGAGTGATTTTCCTTTCTCAAACAAGGACTTAATCCACTATTTAATCAACTGATTACAATAGTAAGCACTAAGAACAACTGTTCAAAGTCTTCTTAAGAACTACTGATCCTAACTGGATCTTCTTAAGGTTTTCTTACAATCAAATGTAATAATAAATACAAGTGTTAAAATGCTTATAATAAAGCTTTATCACAACTGTGATTTTTCACTTAAGATTAAGAACAAAGAAGTAATTCTAACAAGAATATATGAGTTGTATGAGAGCTTTGATAATGAATTCTTTTCAAGTGTTTCGTCAACTGAAGAAGATGAGTGGAGACTTGCTTTTATAGGCACAGTGATCCAAGAGTTTTTCACGTTGAGAAGAGTGTACCAAAAGGTCTGAGCCTTTTTTGTCTGCACATCAAGTGACCTTTCCTAGAAGAAGAAAGCACAGAGAAATCCTTTTTGTCTGTGTTCTTGTGTCTAGCATAAATAAGGAAAGAATCGTTTGGGTATTCCAACGGACATAATCTTTGAATTCTTCTTCAATAATTTTCAGCAAGAATCATCAGAGTCTAATTTGGTCAGAGCCTTCTGATGTTCATCAGAGTTTTACTGAATCAGAGTCTTTGCAGCAAGTGTGCTTTTAGCGTGTATAAGTTCAGAGCAGAGTTTTGGGTCAGATCCTCAGTACTGGCAGCGTTAGTACTATCAGAGTCTTCTGAAGTAACTATGCTTGAAAACTCTTCATACAGAATTCTTCATTGGTTCAGATGCTTCTGGCTTGCTTCATATTCTTCTGGAGCTTCTGCTTCAGATCCTTCTGGAGGCAACGCTCAGGATCTTCTGATGGCAGCGTTCAGAATCTTCTAAGGGATGCTTCTGACGCTTCAGAGCCTTGCATATTTCTTATGTTCAGATCTGATTTGCTTCTGGAGTGATATTTACTTTAATATATGCAGCAAACATTCTTAAGCAAATTTTAGAGTACATAATTCTTAACTACAAAATTTCATAATAGTTATCATCAAAACATAGAGATATTATATAGAACCAATATGTGTTCTAACACTTATCTCACCATATAGAGATCACCAAGTAGCAAAAAACAAAAACAAACAAAAGCAATAATATAAACACAAATAAGAAAGTTAGGCTTAAGTCTCTTAGGGACTAGTCCCTACTAGAGTCGCCAGCGGTCGCAGAGGGAAAATTTTGAGATTAAGCTATTGATTAACCTAACTCGAAAAGCAAGAGTCGCCACCGAACTTTATTGTTTCCAAAGGGAAAAGGTCGAACAAAACTCAAAAAAGTAAAACAAAAGAGAGATCTGGATACGAGGGTTGGTTATGCAAGAGGAAGGTATTAACACCTATTACGGTGAGAATCAGATATCAAGCTATTAATTAACTTGAATCACAAGTCATTGGAGTTCACTACCGAGCTTTGATTTATCCAAAGGAAAGGGTAAAGATAAAAAAAAACCCTAAGTGCACTACGTAACAACGAAGCTAAGAGATTGCGGGGTTTGGGGTTGGTTATACCTATGGAAGGTATTAGCATCCTAAGTATCTGTAGTACTCTACAGGAACCTCTTGCTTGGTATTTGAGTTATTGCTAATGTTTGCTTGCTAACGATTTATCTGCTAAGGTAAGGGTGCTAAAGATGAAGACCTATGGGTATATACACTAAATATGCTCACCAAGACGTCACATCTCGTGCCTACGTATCCTAACATGGATGGATTCATAGCAATCATAGTTCACCTAACTAGGGTGAAGGAAATCTTGACTATGGTCAAGGTTCCATGGGGAATAAGTATTCATAACAATGATACTCACATAGAGTTAAAAAAACTCTCTAAATTTAAGTTGAAAGACCTAACTAAGGATTGACTTTAACAATAACCAAGGGGGGAAGCGAGTACACATAAAAATGGTACACACATAGAGTTCACACACTTTAAACCTAAGCTCTAAGTTATAGGACTCCTAAAAAGGTATGCTAAGGATCTAAGTTATCTATGACATTAAGTCAATAGAGAGACTTTCTTTTGGACTAAAGAACAAAAGACAACTCTTTAGGATGAGAGCTAACAAGCTATATCACTTGGGGAAAACTTAACAAAGAGGTAAAAATAAGATGATATTCAAGCGCAAAGCATATATTCATTCAAGTATGATGAAAACATATGATCATAGTAAAAAAAAAAAGAAGATAAGGGAAACTACATAACAACATCAAACAAAGGTTAATTAAAGTTAACAGATGACAAGGTAATAACCAACCATTTATTCAAAGAAGTTTTATAATCAAATCAAAAAGGTTACAACCAAAGGTAATTTCAAACATGGATGTTACAAGATCAAAATAATCATGAAACAAAGTTCTCACAAGACCAAACATCATAGATGACAATTTGAAGTATAAACAATCATGCATAAGTCAAAATATTACTTATCATGGTAAAGTTCAAAACTCAAGATCAACATGCATAAATCATGACAATGTTTAAAGAATAGATATAAGTCAAAGAAAGTAGGGGTGACAAACAAGCTATGGGAATAGATGTAACAACATCCATACAAATACTTGATAAAGTCAAAGAAGGGGCAAGGTAATAAACATGTAAGTAAAGATGTGACAACATCTAAACATTCATTAAATATAATTCTAAAAAGACTAAAACATCATGGATACCAATTAAGTGTCACCATTGAGGAAAACATGCATTAGGGTTTCAAACATGGCTTTGAACAAAGTGGGAACTTCACAAAGATTCACATAAACACCCATGTATAACATCATATGAAAAATGAGACATTAGTGGAACAATTAAGCATGGTACAAGCTTGGATATGTTTAAGACAAGTAGGTAACAACCTAAACATGTATGATAGGGTTCTACATGATTATGTACAAAGATGGAAGCATCACAATGGTTCAAACATACAAGTATGTACGCAAAGTCACTTTTAAAGAAAATTTCAAATGTTTAAGAGTACATCAACATGGCATGGTCAACACAAGGGCATATATACACATCAAGGTTCATGTAAATGTGGAATAAAGTCACATGTTAGAGGCAATATGGCCAAGAAAAATTTCATGACATGAACAAAGTTTCAATTATACATTTACATGTAAACATACACTTAAAAAGTGTTAAAGTCAAGTTAAAATAAGAATGTATAATTTCACCACATCACACAAGGTTCATACAAGATGCAAGAGGTTCAAACCAAACAATAATTCAAGGCAAACATAAGGAAAGATCAAAGAAAAGCATAAGGTTCTTAAAAGAAACCCTAAAAAGTAACAACCTTTGAATGCATACAAAGACATAAAAAATAAATCTTTTTTAATATTTCTTGACATAAATGAAAAATAGACATCATCATGAACACAATGCAAAAAGAATGGGATCAAAATGATAAAAAAACAAAGAAGTTATAAATGTTTGAAAATACTTAAGAAAACCATAAAAAAACAACCAAGTAATAAAAATATAATGGAAATGCACCCTAGAAGGATTGAAACCACGCCATAGGGATTACCACTCAAAACCAATACCATCTGGGCCAGACGCACGTGGTAAATAATAGATGTCGACATGTTATAAAATATCAAACAAAGCGAATACATCAAAAAAAGCACAAAATGGTTGATTAGTAGGATTGAACCCAGGTCAGGCAAGGCAAGATAAGGAAAGGCAAGGCAAGGTTCTACGACTGGGGTGTCTATTACATCCAAACATAATATGCCTTTAGTTATTTTTATTTAAAAATACTTCCAAACAGCCAAATCAGCGCCCAGTCAGGGCCATGTCATGCTGACTTGGTGTTCCACTCAGCTTCACCTTCCTCCTCTAACATTCTCTCTCTCGTGCCCTAACTCAAACATGGCCAGACCTTCTACTCTCCGTAAATTCCTCAGTTCTCAACCATTTTAAAAATGTAAAGACCAAAGTCACAATATTTTTCACAGGGATTAAGAACATAACTTCATCTCATTCTAAAACCAACTGTGTGAACCAAAAATCACCCAACAACAGTGCAACATCATAAAACTTTAACATGTTACAACATGTATTATTCAAACCAAAGAAAGCAAGAATCCATTCAAAATCACAAAGCACCAAACATACTACATTTTTGCTATTCAAATAGCAACAAATCAATGCATGAATACGAGAGTTTGAAGGTCAGAATTCCTTACCTCTTGGAGAAAGTCCAAGGCTTCTTTTCAGCTACTACAAATGCAAGATAACAACCTCCTTAGCTTCCTTGAATACTTTAGAATTTGTTTGGATGGCTGAATTAGTTGGAAATATGTTGGAGCACAAATCACGATTCTTCTTGCAACAATGGAGGTTGAAGATGAAATAGTGTGTTTGGTGTGTTACAAAAACTCTTCAATGGATTGAATGAAGCCTATGGATAATTTAGGTGTGGTTTATGGTGTTTGTTTATGAAATGTACAAGGGAAATGATTCTGACTAAAGGTTTTGCAAAACTGGGGTGGTTTTGCAAGAACACTTAGCTACACGAATGCAAGAGTCTTTGGGTGTGGTTTATGAGGTTTTTTCTTGTCTTTTTGCAAGAGGATTGACCTTCTATTTATAGAGGGAATGGAGAGTTTGATGAGTGTTTAGATTCTAACTTCTTGCCAACCAATTCACTTGCATCCCAAAGAGCTTGTGATGATGTTATTTGTGTGGCTCAAGAGATCAAGTACAAGGTTGTTGAACTTTGAGCATGCTTCTACAGATGGACTTGTACTTGGGAGGCTGTGGGAGTGGCCCAATGATGAATTAGTGGAAGGACCATGCTTTACCATAATGGAAGATATCCCTTTATGCCATAAATGGAATAAACTCTTGGTTCAAGCTTCAAAACCTTGTGTAATCCCTTGAGACTTTGTGTGGTACTCTTATTAAAAGGGATATTACAATTAAAAACTCTAAAAAACCCATATTTGTAGCAAAATATTGGTTTTACATCATGTCTAGCCAAGTTAAAACCTTGAAATTCAAGTTTTTGGACCCCAACTTCCTCTCTTCGAAACTATTAGCTCACACATGCTACGAAGGAGTTCTTGTACTTTTTAGAAAGCACTAAACATGCCCTACAACTTTTATGTATGATATAATTCTTTAAACAAAAGGGATCATGGTGAAAGTTAGCCTTGAAGTTGATTGAATATTGAAGGAACAAAACTTGCCTTGAAAAATTCTAAGTGTTTTGAAATTCTTCCAAACTTTGAAGCTTCATATCTCAAAATCTAAGCCTCTTTTGCCCATAGGTCAGTTGAACACTTTGGTAGTACATGATGAGGTCTACAAATTGACCTTTGGAACTCAACAAATGGATGTGTGGATTGAAAGTTATGATCTTTCGATGTTGGCATCAAAATTAGGGTTTTTTCTTATACTTCAAAAAAATTCACTTATCCAAGTTGACCCCTTTTGCAAGAAGCCTCTCAAATCTTGATTTATCATGCTCAAACTCAATGATCAAACATGTCTTGATGAAATATGGCTTGAATACTTCAATTTGCACCAAAAACCCTAAAAGTCAAATGGTTGACTTTGTCAGATGAAATTTGTATCAAATGAATTCAACTGTGTGATCTTCAATGAACTTGCATCTTTGAACTTTTAAATCATCATGGGTAGGCTCCAAGGGAGTATATGAACATGTTGAATCATGTTCCAAAGCTTGGGATCATGCTTAGATCAAAATCAGGGCACAATTGACTTTTCCTTGATGAAACCCTAATTTAAGGTTAACTGGAGTTAGGCTATAATGATCTTGCAATGAGATCAATTAGGATTTGGCTCTTGTTGAGTATAGTCTACTTGAGTGTGTGGAAACTTTATTTTATGATGACCAATCCAAGACATTGACTGATCAAGTAATAATCCTCTTGATTCCAAAGGTGCAAAACCATATATCACAGATGAAACAAAGCAGAAAACACTTGTACAAGGTTAGGGTTAGTGAAAATGCTTGATGCTCTTAAAACGGTGATGGAATCTAAGGGTAAAATTGGGGTATGACAGTTGCCCCTATTTAAATAGTTTTACCAGATGGCATGAGACATGAAAATCTCCATAAAATCAGAGTGAAAGGTATTTAAATATAGCAAACCAAAATGTTTTCCCTTAGATACAATGATATGCTAAGGACAACAAAAATATGCAAGTGCCGACATGCTATGAACTCTATAATGATGTTTTATGATGCAAAATGCAAAATGCAGATGACCACAACAAATAGAAAGATAACAAATCCAACACAATGAGTAACCACTTACTGGGAAAGACAAACACTGGAGAAATATAGAGTGATCAGACATAGGTTCAAACATGACCAGGATGATACTCTAGAGGAAAGAACTTCTCAATGGAGGTAGAAACAACAAAACAACTCCACTGGGAAAAACCTAAGGAAACATGGTCTCCAATAGGGATCAGGTTAAAATAAATATCTAACCTCTAACAAGAGAACAAATAGGACAAAACAAGACTCCACAAGGGACTTAATCAAACGAAGAATTTCCTTATAGCGAAGAGTTCAAACGGGATCTTCAGGAAATGATCGGAGAAAAACAAAAAACAAAACTAATTAGAGCTACCAGGGATATTGGTAACAACCGAACATCCAAGATTTCACTGGGGATATTGGTAGCAACTAATCATCCTAAGATTACAGAGTTAGGTGAAAATTCCCAATTACCATAGGACTTGATAACGCCGGTAATAACAGGGCTTCAAAAGGTGGATCGGTAACAACCAAACATTCCCCTACGAATAACCATTGGGTTTAAGCAATGCCAGTAAACAGTGGACTTTCAAATGGATCTCAGTCTCTACTAGACTTTCAAAATAGGATATGGTAACAACCAAATCAACAACACCAATCACAACTGGATTTAAGCAATGCTAGTAACCACTGGACTTTTCTAAAAGTTGGTAATGACCAAATCTACAATACCAATCAAGATTGGATTTAAGTAATGCCAGTAACCACTGGACTTTTAAATGGCTGCCAATCACTGCTGGACTTTCTTGGGATCTAGCAACGACTAAACTTCATGGGAAAAAGCTGGTGACCACGAGATAACCAATTGAACTGAGGAATTACTAACGATTAGTCTCACAGTGCAATACTGGTAACTACCAGCCAGACAATATTAGTATCCAAGAGGTAACTTGTGAATGACTATATCAGTATCCAAGACAGGCATATCTTGGTAAGACCAAGCAAAAACATCCACATATTCTTCTAGCAGCTTTACCAGTCGTTTATTGGCTTCTTCCCCTAGCATTGCCCCAATCATGACTTCTCTTTTTTCTTTATCAGTGTCAAGATTAATGACGTCTACTTGCTCTTGGTGAGGCTGAAGGTCCATATACTAGTAGTCAACCATCTTTTCCAATTCATTTGGAATCTCAAAGTCTTTATCATCCTCATCTTCGGCTTGATATACAGGAAAATCAAAGTCAGGAGGGATAGTAAGGTCATTGGATTCAATAGGTGTTGAAGTTTCTATGCATGTTTTGAATGGTTTGAATTATTAAAACACACAAAGATAGATACAACAAAAAGGAAGATATTTTTCTGGTTTTCAAAAGATTGTCATTTTCATTTTAAGAGTAAAAATGAAAACAGTAAATGAGACAAGAAATGAGGAGTTTAATAAAACACATTCATTAATTTGTGGCCCTACAAAATAGTCTAATAACCTTGGGCACGGTTATGGAAACTTTTTCAAAGAAAACTACCAAACAAAACAAACAAGTGACAAATTACTCTGGTATGGAAAAAACAACAGGAATTTCAATTACCTCCCAGTTGTTCAAAGCAGCCTTATCTTGATACACCAACTGGTTAACATAATCATCTTCAAAGTCCTTATCAACTGCGTTGATTTGGACACCCCCACAGATGAATCCTTCCTTGATAGTCTTGAGATGTCCTCTAGCAAACCCTTACGTCTTGTTTTGAGTTGGTTTGTAACCCAACTCCTGGCGATTTATCTTTTCTCTTGCTTCTACTTCAATGACCTCCCCCATCCTGCAGGAGTACCATTCTTTAGTGCAGACTTTATACTTTGGACAGATGCAAAAGATGGACCACAGTGTTCTCAATCATTATGGCAATAGATATCTCCAAGGCTTGGAAAGAAGTCACCAAGGCATCTTTGTTAGCTTCAATGTATCTGAATGATGACAGGTTTCTCACCATCAGATCTTCCTCTCCATGAACTATCACTAACTTGCCATCCACCACAAATTTCATTTTTTGGTATAGAGTAGGTCTCATACCAGCTCCTTTATACGCCAGCTTGGTGAGTGTCCTCTTGGGTAATACGTTCAAAGAAGACCCAATATCCACCAAGACTCTTGCTAAAGTATCCTCTTGACATTTCACTCATACATGAAACGCACGATTGTGTTTACACCTCTCTATAGGCAATTCTTCGTTGCTAAAACTCAAGGTGTTACACGCGGTAATGTTAGCAATCACTTAGTCAAACTGGCTGATTGTTATATCCTTGGTCACTTGGGCTTGTGCTAGCATCTTTTTAAGGTGGATCTATGAGCGGGAGAGCTTAACAGGAGAGACATGATTGAAATCTTTGACGCAATTTGGTGTGGCTGATCCACAATTTTGTAGTTGCTCCTTTTGATGATTCTCAAGAACTCTTCATCTTCTTCATTCGAAACTTCTTTACCTTTCGTAGGTTCAACAATAATGACTTCTTTAGAAGGGACTAAAGTCACCTTAGACTGATAAATCCAACCATTTCGGGTCATCTTGCTTGTTCCAGCGATGTTTGTGACACTTTCATGGTTACTGTTCACACTTTTATTCTGTACGTATTTTCCAAATCTCTGGTTGATCCATGCAGTACTGTATTTCCAAGGCACCACTTTGGTGCTCTTGAAAAGAAAGCCATGGGATTTTGGGTGTTAACTGGTCTCGGATGACTAGCCACCGGTGCGATGGGCTTTTTAACATTGAACACAAGCTTGGTAGTGTTGGGTACTAGGTTTGCTGAACTGACATTAGGAACATTGAATATAGGCACCTTTCTAGTTTCTTTTGGTACATTAAAAATTGGTTCAATTAATGATGCATCCTCTTTCTTCATCTTTCCACAAACTTGCAGAAAACCATCATCCATCAGTCTCTGGTTATCTTTTTGAACTAGAGAACAACATCTGGAGTTATCAGTACATTCTTCACACTCCGAATGGATACTCTTAAACAAACCAACTTCAACCAATCTTTTGCGAAGAGCTTGCAAAGGAGTCTTAATTGTAGTTACATCTGAGATTACTTCTTCAGATATGTCTTCTATGGCGTGAACATTCCCATGATTGGGCAATAGGTTGTTTTTAACATTTGGTTGATGATCTCCAAAAGATAAAATCTTTTTCTCTACCAATTCTCGTACAATATGATTTAAAGCAAGACATCCTTCTAAATCATGTCCGGCAGCCCCTTCATGGAACACACAGTGGGCATTGGGATTATAAAACGGTGGGAGCAGATCTGGTGGTGGTCCCATTTTTCTGGTAGTGATTAAACCTTGTTGCACCAAAGAGGGGTACAACTTAGTATAACTCATCAGAATCAGTGGGATGAGAGCTCTTACCCCTGCCTGGCCTTCTATTTTACACATTTTTTTGAGGGACCAGAACCCTTGGTTGTTGTGGTTACTGGTAGGCTGGGGCGTTGGGCGCCTGTTGATAGCCTTGTTGTTGAGTTTGTTGATACACAAGTGGTTGTTGAACTTGTTGAAAAACTGGAGTTTGGTTGTGGAACGTGGGCGTAATGGCCACCACATAAGGTTGTTGAGTATATTGTACAGGGTACAAAGGTTGTTGAAATTGTTGTTAACATTGAGGCTTCCTGGACTGACTTCTTCTTTCTGTAAACACAACATTAGTTTCATCTTCCTTTTTCTTATGAACATTCCCTAAGGTCTTTTTAGCAACATTTCCACTTGAACTACTAGCAACACTTGTCATTTTCCCATTCTTTAATCCCAATTCTACCTTCACACCCACAACCACGATATTAGAGAAGTTGGCAGACACACTATTAATCATTCTTTCATAGAACTCTGGTCTTACTGTATCGATGAACCAATAAGCTAGTTCCTTTTCGGTAAGAGGGGGTTCCACTTGTGAGGCGGTTTCCCTCCAATGTTAGGCGTATTCTTTGAAAGACTCAGAGACGGTTTGAGCCATGCTCAACAACTGTCTTTGATCTGGAGCAAAATCCATGTTATACTTGTAGTGCTTGATGAAAGCCTCTGACAAGTCTTGGAAGTTATGAATTTGAGATTGGTCTAAACTCAAATACCATTTTGCTGAAGCACTTTTAAGACTATCTCGAAAGCAATGGATCATTAGTTTATCATTGTCAACATAAGCTGCAATCTTTCGATAGTACATGATTAGATGGGTTCTGGGACAAGTGGCTCCCTCATATCTATCAAAAATTGGAACTTTGAACTTCGGTGGGATCACCAGCCCAGAAACTAAGCACATATCCTTTGCATCGGCCCTAAATACATTGTTACCCTTCATAGCTTTTATCTTTCTTGCCATGGTTTCAAAATCTTTCCTCATCCTCTCGTGATGCTCGTCCCCTTCTTCAGATTGGTCAGGGATGTGATAGAATTGATGTTGGTTGTTGAAGTATGGATGCACTTGCGCTTGCACAACAACTGAAGTGTAGGTAAGAATAGCATGAGGAAAATCAGACGTTAGGGGAACGGTCTGTTGAGGTATTTGCTGAGTAGTCTTTATAGTGAATGGTGGTGGTACAAAATTCAGAGGTGGGCCATAGGGTGGATCACTAGTGGCGACAGCTATGACTGGTGTAGGCTCTACCATTATGGCATTGATCTCAGAAATTACAGTCGTCTGGGTATCCATCTTTGCACAAATCACTTGTAACATCTCCATCATTTTCTGGGTAGATTGAACTACATTGCAAGGTTCATATATCACCTCTCAGCCACGTGTGAACCAATGTTCAAATTGTTAAAGAAAGATCAAGCGGTGGTCTGGAATGAAAATTCCCAAAGGGCATTTGAAAAAATAAAGGAATATTTGCAGGTGCCTTTAATACTGATGCCTCTAGTGGCTGGAAGACCGTTGATAATGTACTTAACGGTTCTTGAGAACTTTATGGGTTGTGTTCTCGGTCAACACGACGAGACAGGAAGAAAAGAACATGCCATCTACTACTTGAGTAAAAAGTTCACAGATTGTTAGTCTAGATACTCAATGTTAGAAAAGACGTGTTGTGCACTTGCTTGGGCCACCAAACGCCTAAGGCAATATATGTTGAATCACACAACCATGCTAATTTCAAAGACGGATCCGATTAAGTACGTGTTCGAGAAGCAAGCACTTTTGGGAAGGATTGCCAGATGCCAGGTGGTTTTGACCGAATACGACATTCAATACGTCTCCCAAAAGGCTATCAAGGGGAGTGTTCTATCAGAATATCTCGCAGAACAACCAATCGATGATTATCAGTCGACGAAGTTTGAATTTCCTGATGAGGATATCATGTTCTTAAAGATGAAAGATTGCGATGAGCCATTAGCGGATGAAGGTCCTGAGATAGGCTACCAGTGGCAAATGATTTTTGACGATGCTGTTAACTCCTATGATAATGGAATTGGGGCAAATCATTACAATTCCCCATGGTTCACACATACCATTTACTGCCAGGTTAACATTTCCCTGCACCAATAACGAAGCTGAATATGAAGCATGTATCATGGGTATTGAAGAAGCGATTGATTTGAGAATCAAGAACCTTGATATTTATGGTGATTCAGCTTTGGTAGTCAATCAAATCAAAGGAGAATGGGAGACTCGTCAGCCTAACTTGATTCCCTACATGAACTATGCAAGGGGGTTATTACCTTTCTTCGACAGGGTAGAGTTTCGGCATGTGCCAAGAGCGGAGAATCAGATGGCAGATGCCTTGGCTAGATTATCCTCGATGTACAAGGTGAATTATTGGAACGACGCTTCAAGAATTGTCATCTCACACCTTGATAGGCCAGCGTTCGTATTTGCAATAGAGGAGGCTTCAGATGGGAAGCCATGGTATTATGATATCCGAAACTTCCTCAAGAATTAGGAATATCCACCTGGGGCATCGAGCCGGAACAAGAAGACCTTGAGAAGACTTTCTAGAAACTTCTATCTGAATAATGATGATGTACTCTACCGAAGAAACTTTAATTTGGTTCTGTTGAGATGCGTGGACGAAAAAGAAGCAGGATTACTTATGGAAGAGGTCCACGAGGGTGCTTTTGGAACACATGCAGGCGGACATGCAATGTCTCGAAAACTATTGAGGGTAGGCTACTATTGGTTGATTATGGAGTCTGATTGTTTCAAATACACCAAGAAATTCCATAAATGCCAAATTTATGCCGATAAGATACATGTATCGCCAAGCCCTTTGAATGTAATGGCGTCTTCCTGGCCCTTTTTTAGGGGCAAATGGACTCCCAACTACGAAGGTCCATACGTCGTAAGGAAAGTATTCTCAGGAGGAGCTTTACTACTCTCAACCATGGATGGAGAAGATTTCACATCCCCTGTGAACGCAGGCGCATTTAAAAAATACTTTGCTTAAAATAGACCCGTTGGAAAGAAAAAGAAAATCCAGGAAAAAATGGGGCATCCTGGCGAACCATAAAAAGATTGGGTTCAGGAAAAAAATTAGGGATAAAAAGAAAAAAGAATGTAAACCCGCAAAGTTGAAAACCTGAAAAAGAGACTTTGGCAAAAATGGGTATCCCGGTGAATCGAAAACCCGCAAGGGCGATTCAAGAAAAGTTAGGGATTTGAAAAGCAAATGACTGCGGTCTGCGTATTGATTCTTCGAGCACAGTGGATTCTGGGAGGACCCGAGGGTCAATCAATCAAGTCAGTCTCTCCGGAAGATGAATCATCAGGAGAAGCATCAAAGTCATGCGATTCATAGTAGAGTCGACACATGGTGGTTGTCTGTACCACATTGCCGACATTTTGTATATCTGTTGTATTTTTGTACTATTTGCACAACTTTCTCTTTTCAGGAGTTGCATCTGTTGTAAATTTGCCTATTTACAGGCCATTTATCAATGAAGTATATATTATTCAGAAAGCTTTCGTGTTTGTTTTAGCTTTTATTTTTTTGTTTGCAAAAAATAAATGCCTGATGTTTTTGATAAAACATTGCATACATAAACTTGTGGGCTCTACTAATCATGATCAAAACTTTGATTTGCTTGAATGATGTCATGTGTATAGGATACTTTGTGTGTATTTGTTGCAGGGCTCTCATTCTTGAGGTTATTCCAGAAAGTTATTCCCAACGGATTATGACTAGTTTCTACCCAGCAGGTTGAGTTCTTGGTTAACCCCAGCAGGTATTTCGGATTATTCCCCCAGCAGTGGGACGAGTCCGATTTGTTCTGTAACCCCCCGATTTCGATTATTCCCATTTTTGTTGATTATTTTTTATTTACTTGAGTGATTATTGTGTTAATCATGTATTTATGTGATGATATGTTATGTTTGAATATTGTGCTATTTTACCGACTTTGAGAGTTTCGGGGATAATAGATTGGAGGGTATTTTAGATATTTAGTATTTAATGTTAAGTTGGATATTTGTGAAAAAATGGATTAATATATGTTTTGAGAGAAATAGAATAGAAAGAGATATAAGTGGAAATTGGAGAGAAAAGAGAATAGAAACATAAGAGATAGAAAGAAAGAGGAGAAAGAGAAAAGAAGAGAAATAGAGGAAAAGCTTAGAATCATCAAGAATCAACCTTTAGGAGTCGATTTAATCAGGTAAGGGTGTGAAATATTGTTATTTTATCCATGTGTATGATTGTGTATGCTTTTGTTGGATTGTTTTGGATTGTTGGAGAGTTTTTGCTCATTTTCCATTTTAGGGCAGAAGTTGGATTTAATCGATAGAATCGAAGTTTCAACGGTTAAAATCGTGAATAACTTATGTAGTTTAGTCGAGGGATGTTAGACTAAGACTATAGGAACTGGTTCGGTGAGAATCGGAAGGTTTTGTGGAGTTTTGGAGTTTTGGACAGTTAAGAATTCTGAGTTTGCAGACACTCGCTAGCACCTTCGCTAGGCGAGCAAGTCGCGAACATTCCCTGCAGCGAGTAGGTAGCCAGAGGTCCCAGACTTGGGACAAGATGGAAATGGTATTTTTCGGTGGTAGCGAGTGAGGTAGCGAAGCATTCGCTAGGACCTCGCTACAGCGAGTAGGTAGCGAGCATAGTCAGTAGCTTCTGTTTGCCTTCACGAGCTTGTTCGCTAGGCGAACAGGTAGTGAGCATTCACTAGGCGAGCAAGCTAGCGAGCTTGACAAAATTTTTGTTTCCTTTTTGATTCCATTCGATGTTGATTATTTGGTTTGATTGTGTTCAATCTTGACCTGAATGAGTAGTTGTGTGTTGTTATGATATGATGTGTTGTGGGTAGCCGTATGGCGTGAATCCTAGATTATAAGTTGTGAAGTGTGAAGTGTGGCCGTTTGGCAATTATGTGCATTGTTTGAATCAAATGAAAATGCATGATTGTGTGATAAGAGTTCGTAGTCGTGTGGGTAGTAAAGCAATACTCGTTGTTGTCTGGCATGATTAATATGAATGTACATAGATTGTATGTGCTAGTATGAGATGAATGCACGATTATATATTTGTTAATATGTATGCATTTCAAGGATGTCATGAGTCATTTTGCATGTGAAGCATCATGATATGCATTCTTGTGTTGATTGATCCCTCGGAGGATCTGTAGAAACCTCGTGTGCCCATGTGGGGTGTGAGCGATGGTTTATAATTGATTCTGCAGAACGATTGTGTGCCCATGTGGGGTGTGAGCAATCAGATTGTGTGCCCGTGTGGGGTGTGAGCAATCCTGAAACATCGTGTGCCCATGTGGGGTGTGAGCGATGGGTGAACATCGTAGGCCCGACGGGGAGTTACTTCGGTAAAAAGCGATGGTTCCATTTGGTTCTTCAATTGAACTTGCTGAATGAGTCAGTACCGCATTTGCATCTGCATAGAGTCGTGAGTCGGTCTCTTTGAGTTGCATTTATCATCTTTATATGATGCATTGGTGAAATAAACATGAATGTAGATGTTTATGTGAATTGGTGATGAAATAAACATGAATGTAAATGTTTATGTGTGAATGATGTGAATGGTAGAAGCATGATTGATGAATATGCTTAGTTATGTATGTATATCATGTGAGGTATATGATGAATGGTGGTAAACCTTGATGAATTGTGGTGAGAAATGAGAAAGTATGTGTATTCTGTGAATGTATATAGATATATAATTATATGCATTGTTTATGATGATAATATTTCTCACCCTTCTGTTGTTTTATGATGCTCTATGAGGCATTGCAGATTAGGTTTACTGGAGGTTTTTTGTGAAGTATAGCTTTATTCTTTTGGGTCGGTCGGCTCTGATGTGTAGCACCGGGTAGCTAGGATGTATAGAATTCTTTTGTGATACGTTGTATATGTATCTTGATGTGAATGTTTATGAAAAACATGAATTATGTTGTGAATCAAACTGGATGATATATATATATATATATATATATATATATATATATATATATATATATATATATATATATATATATATATATATATATATATATATATATATATATATATATATATATATATATATATATATATATATATATATATATATATATATATATATATATATATATATATATATATATATATATATATATATATATATATATATATATATATATATATATATATATATATATATATATATATATATATATATATATATATATATATATATATATATATATATATATATATATATATATATATATATATATATATATATATATATATATATATATGATTATATGTTTTGATGTTATTCAATGTATAGATGTTTCCGCTTTTATTCTAAATGTTGAGATGTGGGTGTAAGGACTAAGTTCCTATGTTGTAGTTACCCCACTGTTGCATATCTTTATGAGCAGGTGTTGTATGTTTTTAACATCATGGTTAATGTGACATACCTCTTTTATGCCATGTTTAAATGTACTATGATGAAATGAATTTTTATATGTGCCTAAATGATTTATAGGATTATTTGGGGGGATATAAAGGGGGTGTTACATTAGGTGGTATCAGAGCCAGTGTTGAGTCAATTGTGTTTGTCTCGTTGTTTTGTTGGTTGAACGGTTGTTTAACCTTGTTGTTATTTTTGGGAATGGTCAGAATATGGCTGGTCGTAATGACAATGCGATGGCTGCTGCATTGGAGGCAATGGCTAGGGCGGTGCAGGGTGCGCCGAATGTGAATGCGAATGATGAATTCAGGAAGAATCAACCACCGGTCTTCAAAGGTAGATTCGATCTTGATGGTGCTCAAATTTGGTTGAAAGAGGTTGAAAGAATCTTTCGAGTTATGGGCTGTGAAGAAAGGAATAAGGTGAGACTTGGGACTCACATGTTGAGGGAAGAAGCCGACGATTGGTGGATCGGTATGCGACAAGTTCTTGAGGTAGATGATGAGGAAATAACTTGGGATTAATTTCGTACCAAGTTTTTGAGGAAGTATTACCCTGAGAGTGTTAAGGGGAAGAAGGAGACGAAATTTCTTGAGCTAAAACAAGGTAGTATGTCTGTGGTAGACTATACTGCTAAGTTTGTGGAATTGGTTCAATTTCATCCTCATTATGCTGCGATTACGGCGGAATTCTCTAAGTGCATTGAGTATGAGAATGGCTTACGTCTTGAGATTAAGCAAGCAGTGGGATACCAAAGAATAAGGAGATTTTCGGATTTGACCAAATGTTGTAGAATTTTTGAGGAGGATAGCAAGGCTCGTTCGGCGCATTATAAGAGTGTGAATGAGAGGAAAGGGAAACAACAAGTAAGGAGTGGACCTTATGTGACGCCTGTTGATAAGGGCAAGCATAGGGGAAAATTTGATTGGAGATCTGGAGGGGGAAGTTCTGGTCTCGTTAAGTGCTACAAGTGTGGCGAGATGGGTCACAAGTCTTTTGAGTATGGAAAGACCGTGGCAAAGTGTTCTAACTGTGGTGATGTGTTTTAATTGTGGAGAGGTTGGTCACATTAGTACTAAATGTACTAAGCCGAAGCAAGCTCAGGCGGGCAGAAAGGTATTTGCATTAGCTGGTTCAGACACTACTAGTGCAGATCGTTTGATTAAAGGTACATGCTTTATTAATAGTACGCCTTTAGTTGCTATTATTGATACTGGGGCGACTCATTCGTTCATTTCTTTTGAGTGCGCTAAGAGTTTGAATTTATGTGGGACTTCTTGGGGAGGTGAGATGGTTATTGAGACTCCTGCTTTAGGATCGGTAACTACATCTTTGGTGTGTGTAAGTTGTCCTTTGACCATGTATGGTAAAGACTTTATCATGGATTTAGTGTGTTTGCCGTTAGAAGGATTGGATGTGATCTTGGGTATGAACTGGTTGCAATTTAATAGAGTTCATATAGATTGTTATCACAAGTTGGTGAGGTTTCCTTCTTTGGAAGAGGATGAAGGTGAGAGTTTTCTATCCACTAAAGAGTTGAAGAAACTTTTAGCGGGTGAAGCTCAATTGTTTGGTTTGTTTGCATCATTATCGGTGGAGAGCAAAGTTGAGTTCGATGTGTTTCCCGTGGTGTGTGACTTTCCAGAAGTGTTTCCGGAGGATATTACGGATGTACTGCCGGAAAGAGAAGTTGAGTTTTCTATTGATCTAGTTCCTGGTACTAGACCTATTTCGATGCCACCGTATTGTATGTCGGCATCAGAGTTGGTAGAATTGAAGAAGCAATTGAATGACTTATTCGAAAAGACATTTGTAAGACCAAGTGTTTCTCCTTGGGGTCCGCCGGTATTGTTGGTAAAGAAGAAAGATGGAAGTATGCGGTTATGTATTGATTATTGGCAATTGAATAAGGTGACGATTAAGAACAAGTTTTCACTTCTAAGAATCGATGATTTGATGGACCAATTGGTTGGTGCGTGTGTTTTTAGCAAGATTGATTTAAGATCGGGATATCACCAGATTCGTGTGAAAAGAGAGGATATTCAAAAGACGGCTTTTAGAACACGGTATGGTCATTATGAATATTTAGTGATGTCATTCGGGGTTTCTAATGCACCGAGTGTGTTTATGGAATACATGAATCGTATTTTTCATGATCAGTTGGATCGTTTTATGGTTGTGTTCATCGATGATATTTTGATTTACTCTAAGTCTCGAGAGGAGCATGAAGAGCATTTAAGGATTGTGTTACAAATTTTGAAAGAGAAGCAATTGTATACTAAGTTGTCGAAGTGTGAATTTTGGTTGTCGAAAGTAAGTTTTCTTGGTCATGTAATTTCCAGTAATGGTATTGGTGTGGATCCATCCAAGATTGATGCGGTGATGCAATGGGAATCTCCTAGATCGGTTACGGAAATTTGAATCTTTTTAGGCTTGGCGGGTTATTATCGAAGGTTTATTGAGGGATTTTCAAAGTTGGCACTTCCGTTAACGCAATTGACTTGTAAAGGAAAGGCTTTTATTTGGGATGTTGATTGTGAAAAGAGTTTTGTTGAGTTAAAGAGAAGGTTGACGACGGCGCCAGTTTTGATTTTGCCGAATCTAATGGAACCATTTGTGATTTATTGTGATGCTTCATTGACTGGTTTGGGTGGTGTTTTGATGCAAGATGGAAAAGTTGTGGCTTATGCTTCAAGACAATTGAGAGTACATGAAAAGAATTATCCTACGCATGATTTGGAGTTAGCGGTTGTGGTTTTTGTTTTGAAAATTTGGAGGCACTATGTTTATGGTGCAAGATTTGAAGTTTTTAGTGATCACAAGAGTTTGAAGTATTTATTTGATCAGAAGGAATTGAACATGAGACAAAGAAGATGGTTAGTACTTTTGAAGGATTATGATTTTGGTTTGAATTATCATCCGGGTAAGGCAAATGTGGTGGCCGATGCCTTGAGTCGGAAGTTGTTACATGTGTCTGCATTGATGTCGAGAGAATGGGAATTATTGGAGAATTTTAGAGACTTGAGTTTGGTTTGTGAAATGACGTCGAGAAGTGTGAAACTTGGTATGCTACATGTTACGAATGATTTCCTTGCGACCGTATGTGAAATGCAAATGTTGAATTCAAATTTTTTTGATTTGATGATGAATGAGAACGAGGATTTCAAGGTTGATGAATTTGGAGTTTTGAGATTTCGTGGTCGTATTTGTATTCCCGATGATGAGGAGTTGAAAAAGATGATATTGGATGAAGGACACCGAAGTAACTTAAGTATTCATCCGGGAGCGAATAAGATGTATCAAGGTTTGAAGAAGATCTTTTGGTGGTCCGGATTGAAGAGGGATGTAGCTCAGCTTGTGTATTCATGTTTGACTTGTCAAAAATCTAAGGTGGAACATCAAAAGCCTAGTGGATTGATGCAACCATTGGATATTCTAGAGTGGAAATAGGATAGTATATCGATGGATTTTGTTACGAGATTGCCGAATACGCAAAGAGGTCATAATGCTATTTGGGTGATTGTTGACAAGCTTACTAAATCTGCTCACTTCGTTCTGATTGGTATTAGTTATCCTTTGGAGAAGTTAGCCGAGATTTATGTTCGTGTGGTTGTGAAGTTACAAGGAGTTTGTAAGAGTATTGTATCGGATAGGGATCCTAGATTTACTTCAAGGTTTTGGGAAAGTTTGCAAAAGGCTTTGGCTTCGAAGCTAAGATTGAGTTCGGCTTATCATTCGCAGACAGATGGTCAAACCGAGAGGATAATTCAATCGTTGGAGGATTTGTTGCGTGCTTGTATGCTAGAACAAGGTGGTGCTTGGGATAGTTATTTGTCATTGATTGAGTTCACCTATAATAACAGTTTTCATTCGAGTATTGGTATGGAACCATTTGAGGCTTTGTATGGTCGGAGGTGTCGAACACCTTTGTATTGGCATGAAACTGGTGAGAAGTTGGTAGTTGGACCGGAGATGGTACAACAAATGACGGAGAAAGTGAAGTTTATTCGAGAAAAGATGAAAGCTTCTCAGAGTAGGCAGAAGAGTTATCATGACAAGAGAAGGAAAGATCTTGAGTTTCAAGAAGGAGACCATGTGTTTTTGAGAGTTACACCAGTTACGGGTGTGGGTCGTGCTTTAAAGTCGAAGAAGTTGACTTCTCGTTTTATTGGTCCTTATCAGATTACTGCACGAGTTGGTGATGTGGCTTATCGTGTGGCGTTGCCTCCAAATCTTTCGAAGTTGCATGATGTATTCCATGTTTTTCATCTTCAGAAGTATGTTTCGGATCTGTCACATGTTATTCCTATGGACGAGGTTGAAGTGAGAGATAACCTTACGGTGAAAGTTTTACCGATTAGGATTTTGGACCATGAAGTTAAGAAGCTAAGAGGAAAACATATTGCGCTTGTGAAAGTAGCGTGGGGAGGCGCTTTAGAAGGAAATATGACTTGGGAATTGGAGAGTGGGATGCGAGAGTCATATCCGGATTTGTTTGGATCAGGTAATATTTTTAAGGACGAAAATTTCTAAAGTGGGGGAGAGTTGTAACGCCCCGATTTCGATTATTCCCATTTTTGTTAAGTCTTTTTGATTTTCTTGAGTGATTATTATGTTAATCATGGATTTATGTGATGATATGTTATGTTTGCATATTGTGCTCTTTTACTGATTTTGAGAGTTTCGGGGATAATAGATTGGAGGGTATTTTAGATATTTAGTATTTAATGTTAAGTTGGATATTTGTGAGAAAATGGATTAATAGATGTTTTGAGAGAAATAGAATAGAAAGAGATATAAGTGGAAATTGGAGAGAAAAGAGAATAGAAACATAAGAGATAGAAAGAAAGAGTAGAGAAAGAAAGAGGAGAAAGAGAAAAGAAGAGAAATAGAGGAAAAGCTTGGAATCATCAAGAATCAACCTTTAGGAGTCGATTTAATCGGGTAAGGGTGTGAAATATTGTTATTTTATCCATGTGTATGATTGTGTATGCTTTTGTTGGATTGTTGGAGAGTTTTTGCTCATTTTCCATTTTAGGGAAGAAGTTGGATTTAATCGACAGAATCGAAGTTTTAACGGTTAGAATCGTGAATAAGTTATGTAGTTTAGACGAGGGATGTTAGACTAAGACTATAGGATCTGGTTCGGTGAGAATCGGAAGGTTTTGTGGAGTTTTGGACAGTTGAGAATTCTGAGTTCGCAGACACTCGCTAGCACCTTCGCTAGGTGAGCAAGTCGCAAACATTCGCTGCAGCGAGTAGGTAGCGAGAGGTCGCAGACTTGGGACAGGATGGAAATGGCATTCTTCGCTGGTAGCGACTGAGGTAGCGAAGCATTCGCTAGGACCTCGCTACAGCGAGTAGGTAGCGAGCAAAGTCAGTAGCTTCAATTTTCCTTCGCGAGCTTGTTCGCTAGGCCAATAGGTAGCGAGCATTCGCTAGGGACTCGCTAGGCGAGCAAGCTAGCGAGCTTGACAACATTTTTGTTTCCTTTGTGATTCCATTCGATGTTGATTGTTTGGTTTGATTGTGTTCAATCTTGACCTGAATGAGTAGTTGTGTGTTGTTATGATATGATGTGTTGTGGGTAGCCGTATGGCGTGAATCCTAGATTGTGAGTTGTGAAGTGTGAAATTTGGCCGTTTGGCAATTATTTGCATTGTTTGAATCGAATGAAAATGCATGATTGTGTGATAAGAGTTTGTAGCCGTGTGGGTAGTAAAGCGATACTCGTTGCCGTCTGGCATGATTGATATGAATGTACATAGATTGTATGTGCTAGTATGAGATCAATGCACGATTATATATTTGTGAATATGTATGCATTTCAAGGATGTCATGACTCATTTTGCATATGAAGCATCATGATATGCATTCTCGTGTTGATTGATCCCTCAGAGGATCTGCAGAAACCTCGTGTGCCCATGTGGGGTGTGAGCGATGGTTTATAATTCATTCCGCGTAGAATCTGCAGAACAATTGTGTGCCCATGTGGGGTGTGAGCAATCGGATTGTGTGCCCGTGTGGGGTGTGAGCAATCCTGAAACATCGTGTGCCCATGTAGGGTGTGAGCGATGGGTGAACATCGTAGGCCCGACGGGGAGTTACTTCGGTAACGAGTGATGGTTCCATTTGGTTCTTCAATTGAACCTGCTGAATGAGTCGGTACCGCATTTGCATCTGCATAGAGTCGTGAGTCGGTCACTATGAGTTGCATTTATCATCTTTATATGATGCATTGGTGAAATAAACTTGAATGTAGATGTTTATATGAATTGGTGATGAAATAAACATGAATGTAAATGTTTATGTGTAAATGATATGAATGGTAGAAGCATGATTGATGAATATGCTTAGTTATGTATGTATATCATGCGAGGTATATGATGAATGGTGGTAAACCTTGATGAATTGTGGTGAGAAATGAGAAAAATATGTGTATTCTTTGACTGTATATAGATATATAATTATATGCTTTGTTTATTATGATAATATTTCTCACCCTTCTTCTGTTTTATGATGCTCTATGAGACATTGCAGATTAGGTTTGCTGGAGGTCATTTGTGAAGTATAGCTTCATTCTTTTGGGTCGGTCGACTATGATGTGTAGCACCGGATAGCTAAGATGTATAGAATTCTTTTGTGATACGTTGTATATGTATCTTGATGTGAATGTTTATGAAAAACATGAATTATGTTGTGAATCTAACTGGATGATATATATATATATATATATATATATATATATATATATATATATATATATATATATATATATATATATATATATATATATATATATATATATATATATATATATATATATATATGATTATATGTTTTGATGTTATTCAATGTTTAGGAATTTCCGCTTTTATTCTAAATGTTGAGATCTGGGTGTAAGGACTAAGTTCCTATGTTGTAGTTACCCCACTGTTGCATATCTTTATGAGCAGGTGTTGTATGTTTTTAACATCATGGTTAATGTGACATACCTCTTTTATGCCATGTTCAAATGTACTCTGATGAAATGAATTTATATATGTGCCTAAATGATTTATATGATTATTTGGGGGTATAGAAAGGGGGTGTTACATGTTCCCCCATAGAGTCTAAATCTTTGACTCCTTTCCCCTCAGAGTTCAGGTCAGGGAATCAATTCCCTAAGTAGAGGTTGATATTGTAGAGTTTATTGCTCATTTCCCCAAGTAGAGGTAGATGTTGATTCTCTCAATGAGTATTCCTCGGTGAAAGTTGTTATTCGTAGCAGAATCCAGTTGGTCATTGGTATGCGTTAGAGTGAGTTTCCTCCAGGATATTTCCCCAATTATTTTTCATCCCCCGCAGATCCCCAGCAAAGTCAACGAAATGTTTTCTTCCACGCAGAATAGGATTGACTCGGAGAGTTGTTATTCTCCATCCTCAGCAGAAAGAGTTTAGGATATCTTCCCAGTAAATTTTACTCATTATCCCTAGCATAGTGGATGCAAATTTCCAGCATAGTGGATTCAAATTTCTAGCAGAGCGGAATCTCCGGCATAGTGGAGTAAATCCCCATAATTTGCTTTACTTCCCCAGTAGAGTCGTATTCTGAAAGGCCATCCAGGGTTGATTTCCCCAGTAAAGTGGATTTATTTTCCCCAGCCGAGTTGTTTGTCCCCCAGAAGAGTTGTATTCTTGTAGGCCATCCAGGGCCGCTTTCCTCGGTAGAGTTGATGTTGATCCCCAGTGGAGTGGATTTTGTTCTCAGCAGAACATTTTACCCAGGAGAGTTCTCTTCCTGGAAGCCATCCAGGGCTTGTTTCTCCCGGCAAAAGTCCAATCATACTTGGCACCCGGTTATCTTCGGCGGAGTTTGGTTCCGTTCACTTCAGCATTTATTTTGCTAAGGTGGTTCCTTTGCATTTGCATCGTGCATAACATCCTCCCAAACGCGTAGCATTTCCATTTCGTATGAAGCATTACGCCATATTCAAACATATGCATGTGAAACATAAGCCAGGTTGTTACCTCTTATTTTCAGGTGTATCTCCAATACAAGTTTTCATTAGCCGGCGTGGTATCCAGACCCTGGCTAGTGATGGTATATTTCTTTAGCCTGTGTGGTATCCAGACCCTGGCTAACACCGGTTTATTTCTTTAGCCTGTGTGGTATCTAGACCCCGGCTAACACTGGTTTATTTCTTTAGCCCGTGTGGTATCCAGACCCCGGCTAACACCAGTTTATTTCTTTAGCCCGTGTGGTATCCAGACCCCAGCTAATACCGGTTTATTTCTTTAGGCCGTGTGGTATCCAGACCCCGGCTAACACCGGTTTATTCCTTTAGCCTGTGTGGTATTCAGACCCCGGCTAACACCGGTTTATTCCTTTAGCCCGTGTGGCATCTAAACCCCGACTTCGACCATTTTGATTTGCTCAAGCCCGTGTAGTATCCAGACCCCAACTCTCACCAGTTTATTTCTTTAGCCCGTGCAATATCCAGACCCCGGCTTCCACTGGTTTATTTCTTTTGCATGTGATGTATCCAGACCCCAGCAGATTATGAGGTTTTCTTTAGCCCGTGTGGTATCCAGACCCCGGCTAACACCGGTTTATTCCTTTAGCCCGTGTGGTATCCAGACCTCGACTAACACCAGGTGTTTTCATTAGCCGGCGTGGTATCCTGACCCTGGCTAGTGATGTTGTTTCCTTAGCTCGTTTTGTATCCAGACTCCGGCTCACACCGGTTTGTTTCATTAGCATGTGAGGTATCCAGACCCTGGCTAGTGATGGTTTATCTTTTTTCCAGTGTGGTATCCAGATCCCAGCTCACACAGTTTAGTTTTATTGGCATGTATGGTGTCCAGACCCTGGCTAGTGATTGTTCTAGTGGCACGTGTGGTATCCAGACCCCGCCGAATGTTTGGTTTATATCTTGCCTGAGCGGTATCCAGACCCCGGAAGATTGCAATTGCTTTCTTGAGCCCGTGCAGTATCCAAACCCCGGCCAATGATTTGTCTTGCCTTAATGGTATCTAGACCCCAACAGAATATGATGTCTTTGATGGATGCGTTCATCTTATCACACTTTCCCCAGCAGAGTCGCAAACTGTCGCATCGCTGCAAAGAGGGGCCGACAAAGACAAAAACGTAGCCACTGTTCGTTATTTATCCCAAAGAGAGGGAAAGGAAACAATCAGAGAAAACCTACGAAAAAGGGAAAAGACAGGTCATTGCAACCAAATCATGGGTTCGGGAGTCGGTTACGCAAGGGGAAGGTATGAGCACCCCTCACGTCCGTTGTACTCAACGGGATCCATGCCTTTTGTCTATCTAAAAGGGTGTTAATCTATCAAAGGCTGGCTTACAAGGACAAAAGAAAAGAAAAGAGACTCGATAGAGCATCACCGCTCTATGCCTACGTACTCCCTCGTGCAATGGGAAAGTCAGAGTCAACGTAGTTCGGAAAACTACGGGTGAAGATGAGGATACGTAGGCATAAGATGGCGATGTCTTGGTGAGCAACCTTCCTCGCCTTCACCCGTAGTTTTCCAAACTACGTTGACTCTGACTTTCCCATTGCACGAGGGAGTACGTAGGCATAGAGAGGCGATGCTCTATCGAGTCTCTTTTCTTTTCTTTTATCCCTGTGAGCCAGCCTTTGATAGATTAAAACCCTTTTAGATAGACAACAAGTGTGGACCCCGTTGAGTACAACGGATGTGAGGGGTGCTCATACCTTCCCCTTACGTAAACGACTCCTGAACCCAAGATTTGGTTGTGATGACCTGTCTTTTCCCTTTTTCGTAGGTTTTCTCTGACTGTTTCTTTTCCCTCTCTTTGGGATAAATAATAAACGGTGGCGACTCTTATGTCTTTGCCGGCCCCTCTTTGCAGCGATGCGACACCTATGATAGGTTAATAGCTAAGATAGAAGCCATCAAAGACAATAATCTAGATCCTTATATGCACCCTGAAAAATCTCTGGCAGTAAGTAGCGTACCTTGGTACGCAGATTTTGTCAATTACCTAGCCGCCGATATCATACCCTCTGACCTTAACTATCAACAAAGAAAGAAGTTCTTTAATGATATAAGACAATTTTATTGGGATGAGCCACTTCTTTTCAAAAGAGGTACAAACGGTATTTTTCGTCGCTGCTTCCTAGAAGAAGAAGTAAGAAATATCATAGAGCACTGCCACTCTGCACCCTACGGATAACACGCTTGCACCTCTAAGACACACGCTAAAATTCTTTGAGGTGGCCTTTTTTGGCCCACAATGTGGCTTGATGTGCATGCTTATATAGTCAAATGTGACCGGTGCCAGCGCACTGGGAACATCTCACGGCGTGACGAAATGCCCTTGAGGAACATTCAAGAAGTAGAACTTTTCGATGTTTGGGGCATCGATTTTATGGGACCATTTCCATCCTTCTTAGGAAATAAATATATCTTAGTAGTTGTTGACTACGTGTCTAAGTTGATCGAAGCTATAACTTCACCCACAAATGACACACGCGTAGTGATTAATCTGTTTAAGAATTATATATTCCCTAGATTCAGAATACCCCACCTTGTTATAAGCGATGGTGGATCGCACTTCATATCAAGGATTTTTTATAAATGTTTAAGCAAATATGGAGTTAATCATATAATAACAACACATTACCATCCACAGACTAATGGCCAAGTAGAGGTGTCCAATAGAGAGATTAAACAAATCTTAGAGAAAACGGTTTCAATATCGAGAAAAGATTGGTCTTAGAAGCTACAAGACGTACTATGGGCCTACAGAACCGCCTTTAAAACCCCTATTGGAACAACTCCTTACCAATTGGTTTATGGAAAGTCCTATCATCTACCCTTTGAGTTAGAGCACAAGGCCTATTGGGCCATTGAAACCTTAAACTTTGATTATTTTACTGTTGGAGAAAAGCGCATCCTTGACATTCATAAACTAGAAGAACTCCGTCAATCTGCCTACGAAAATGCCATAATATATAAACAAAGAACCAAAGCCTGGCATGACAAAAGAATTATAAAGAAAGATTTCAATATAGGAGATCATGTTCTCCTCTTTAATTCCAGGTTGCAACTTTTTCCTGGAAAGCTTTGTTCAAGATGGACAGGTCCTTGTACAGTTTCTAAAGTCTTAAAATTCGGAGCAGTTGAGATCAAGAACCATTCCTGTAGCCCATTCATTGTAAACGGGAAGAGGTTAAAACACTACGAAGGAGGTGACGTTCCCAATGACTACTCCATCCACACTCTGATTGATCCACCACTACCTACTTCCGCTACATAGGTTCTACTCGTCAAGCTAATGACGTTAAACAAGCGCTGCATGGGAGGTAACCCACAGTTTTCTTTATTTTTATTTATTTCTTTATTTTTTTCCTTTTATTATTTACTTTTCGTGTTTTTCATAGTTAATAGTCTGTTTTATATAAACTGACATAATGCTTATGTTTTCAGGTCCCGTCTTCTAATCTTTCTTTTCAGGATGCAGACCTTCGACGACATGCACGTCGCTTTCAGAGATGACGCTCATAGACAACTATATTTATAGGTTTTGGAGCGACATTACAGGTTGAGGAAGCCCCGATCCGTCCACTCAGCTATCTCACATCATCCATAACCCAACTCTCAGGTACTTCCAGATGATCGTTGCTCACACTTTCCTTAGAAAGGCTGATGCTGATGTCCATGTTAGTGAGGAGGAGATCTTCTTAATTATTAGTGCGAACCAGTCACGTCCGGTGGCCTGTGGGAACTTTCTGCTGAATAACCTCGAACTCACAGCCAGATCTTCTGAAGGAATCATCCATGTCGGAGGAACATTTACTCAGATTGCTACCGCTTTGGGTCTTACTAGTAAGTTGCTTCACCTGACTCCCTACTGCGGGCATACCACGCTGGATATCGGTTTCTGCTTAGACCGAGGGTTGATGAGGAGAGCTTCCTTTCAACCTGACCAGTTCAGGGTCTTGATCGACGGCCAGACCATCCATTACTTCACTTTGCTTGATCCTGCGATGACTAGTGTCTACGACCTTACTAATTGGAGCTATTCCTTAGAAGGTTATGGAGAGACAGTTGATGAGCCTCGATCACCACCGTCAGCAGAGTATCATCCTACACCACCTTCTCCCAGAATTACAGTGTTGTCAAATAAGCATTCCTTGCGGAGGCCTGACCTGTACACACAGCTAGCTGAGCTACGTATGGAGACTGCCAGACTTCGACAGACGGTTGCTGACCTTACCTTGCAGGTCCAAGTGTCTGATCTGACTCACGCGACAGAAGCTGATAACTTGTATCAAGAAATCGCAGATATACACCGCCAGTTAGACGTAGTTTGAGGTTCTGACCAGACCAAGGAGCATCTAGCTCCATGATGACACTACCCACATTGTCTTCTTTACAGTTTTATTTGCTTATTTCCGTTTTTCTTTAGACTTATATATATATATATATATATATATATATATATATATATATATATATATATATATATATATATATATATATATATATAT